>BGPR01007365.1:0-71724 GCA_013235015.1 Araneus ventricosus | reverse complement strand
TATTTTAACAAAAACTTTTTTCAATGTAGTTCATTGCATCTTTAATGGAAGATGGAATAACTTCATCGTCATCGCTTAAATTGGGTCCAATATATTTTCTATTAAATCATCAATGGTGAATAATTTCGAATTCATGATATCTTTACCACAGTTCACGTACTAGAAAGGAGGAATGTTTTTATATATTATACAACGGGGGGAAAAGACGTATAACCGGAGCTTTGCGTCAGATAAAAGAAGTAATTTATAATTACAATGAATTACTAATGAATCAGGACTATGATTATTCCACATATAAATTAGAAACGTAAGAACGATGCTTTATTTTATTTCCAAAGCTATATTTAGAAGTTTTGTATAAGTCATGTTAACGATAATAAACACAGAAGATAGGAAAAATATAGTTTAATATAATATCAGTTTCTACATTTAGTTAATTGGAATAAAAATTGTGCCCAAAAAAGATTCCCCTGATATTTATTTAAAATTAAATAAATTTGCAATTGGTAACAACAGATGAATAAATCCAATGATATAATTATTTTGAAAGCAGCAAAAACCTGATAAAGATACTTAGATGTCTCGCAGATCAATTCTTCAAGTTGTCCATAGTTGATGGATTCTTTTTAAAAACAGTGGCTTTCAATGCGCTCCACAATGCGTAGAAGCAATGTGTGATATTTTGTGAGTATGGACACCAATCCATGCCTGTTACATTAAATGTGGAAGAGTTCAAAGCACTGACTCTAAGCTGGAAAATTCATATTTAGTAAAAGATCAAAGTTTCCATTTCCATTGACACAATACTGAGGGTGACTGAAAATTTTATTCTTGGTATGCGACACTTCTGTGATGCGAATGATACACATTTTTAATTGATTCGGATGTGATTCCTTGAAAAGTATAATTTATATCCTTCTTTTCAGATTCCACACTACGACTCAATTTACAGCGCCACCTTCTTGTCACATTTGTAATGAATTCTTAAATTTTTATCTATGAGAATTCAGTTTTCAGAATAAACATACCATTGCTTTCATTTCTCTGCATTTCTCCATTGAGAAACTATTTAATATTAAAATGATTGAGACCTGTGTTACTCCTTTAAATTGTGCTAAATAAGCCTAAATCACACATTCGCAGATTCCTATAATAAGGTTTTGCGCTTCCATTTCACGAATAGAGATTATTTGAAATTTTGTTGAACGTTACCATCAAAAATTTCCAAGTTATTGTTTAGACAAGTTCTTTATCCGAACAAAATGCTTCGACAATTACTGCTAGTTTATTTTTCTATAAATCAAAGGATGAAGTTAAGTCCGATTTCGTCAAAAACATAATTTCACATGTCAGCTAGTATCTTGCAGAAAATCATTTTATTCTGGCTATGGCGTCACATCCTTTTTTCTCATGCAAATTTCACAATGGATTACAAATTTAATTTGGCAGTGCGAATTTGATATGTTTCACGCCAACGTGGAATGGCACCAATTCATAAGTTTTATAATGGAATAAAGAATATAAAGCTTTGGTTCAGAATATAGATGAAACTGCAATACTTTAGAATTATATTTGCATTATTATGTTGATAAATAGTAAAACATTTTCATGCCTTAATTCCTTTATTATTAAGGATAGAAAATCTATCTTTAATGAACCTGTTTCCCGTAAATCAAACATACAACTTCGCGAAGAACGCACAGGGAAGTGTGGGAACACTCATAATCCCTTTCACTGCTCCCCATAAGTCGTATTAGTACATATAGCGGAAAACGATGTAAATTTCAAATTAAGTTATACCGCATGGCTTTTATAAAATTCACTATACGATTATTGTGCAAGGAAATATTTAAAAGTTTTCTATTTATTAAAGTTATATCAACAATAAGTTATAAGCCTTAAGAATTGTAGTGTTCAGAACTAAAATCGAGATACTTCTGTTAAAATTTTATAATTTTTTTCCATTAGCAGTCAGAATGCTGTTGCAGAGCAAAGAATTTTAAAAATATAGTATAAGCTGCATTTATTAAATGAATATAACGTATAAGTAAAAAGATTTTCAGAATGGTAAATTAATATTATTTTTAGATAGTTCAAAAAAATGGAAATAAGAGACGTCAAATACTTTTCGTTAATTTCTTCTTATACCAAAAGTTTCATTTTTTGTAAATGTAAAACTAAAGGATGTGGAAATTAAATATCTTATGAGGTTTGGATGCTTATCATTTTATTTTCAGTCATCGCAGCTTTTAAAAATAAACATTCGGCTACGTTCGCAACTGACAGGATCATATTAAGCAATCTATTTTCACTGAAAGAAACTGGTTGTTTCAAAATCATATCTGACGTGATCTGACGTTTTATCTTTCTTCCATCCTACAGAGACACTCGATTGCACAGACTATAAAGAGAGATTTGTTTCGTCTTATCGGATGGCATGTGTTTGGCCTCGTCTGAGAATCGAAATTCTAATCGCCTTCTTCATCAGCGATGACAGATGGAAACGGGAATTTCCGATCTTATGCTTCTGGATTGCACAACGGCCTTCTCATTTGATGTAAACATTCCTCTCTGCCTCTTCGAGTATTTAGTGTTGCGACGATGAGCCGAACAGTTAGCATGGAAATATTAGTTCTCGTCTCTTTGCTCACCGGCGCCTTTCTGTGCTATGCCGAGGGTAAGTCGTTTTTTCTCCCTAAACACAAATGCAGAAGCACAATCTTTCCTTAATAATACTTTTATTTTTATTGCTTGTAGCCATTGCCCCTGGTTATTTCGTATTTCGTAGAATTATAAATTTGAGTTTTTAAAAATCTTAGAGCACAAATCTAACAGACAGTGGTATGGTGGAATGGTGTATTGTCTTCTTAGAATGGTGTATTTCGATTTCTTAATCTATATATCATTTTTGTAGAATCTCTTCGGTTTTGTGAATTTTAAATCACAACAGCTTATCGTTTGTTATTTTTTGTAAGAAGTGCGATGTGATTTCTGCATTGTATTTCTGGCCATATTATGAAAATTTCACATACATAATTTTTTTGGAAGTTTAGAAATATTATACTCAATAAGAGTTGTGTTGCTATTATTTAATTCAGGAATGTTACAGTGCAAATAAATTTATAAGAAGCAAAATGGAAATTGAACTGCCGAAAAGAAGCAGTATCTTTTATAAGTGCCTCTATTACAGGAAAGGAATAAGAGTTATTACAGAATATTATTTAGCAAACACTCATTGTTTTCTTAAAAAGTGTTACAAATTTGACGCCTTATATCTTTTTTTGATATTTTTAGACAATACATTTATATTATGCTTTGTTTCTGACTTTAAACTTTATTTCACTAAAGTGGACATAGTTGAATTTTTAGGAATCAGCTGCAATAAAAGAGTTAACAAAAATAACACTTATTCACATTTCTTATCTTCTGATGCTTTACTCTTAATGAATGTCTCTTGCATTGAATTTCATCAAAACAGAGCATTTATCTTTTATTATTTCATAACCAAATTTTATTGTTATTTAAAAATTGCCTTCTTAATCTAATAATTTTAAGATTAGTCCAGAAATATTATTTCTGATCTTTATCCTCTGTGATATATAAACTTTTATGAAAAAAATGCAGAGAACAAATGTTTGTTCGTAAAGGATTATAAGGTCTTATAATTTTACTTGTCTTTTGAATAACAAAGAAATATATTTTCTTTGAATTGTTGCTTGAAATCCTTTTAAAAAAATAAAACATATTATGAAGAAATTTAAATTGAGTTAAAAATATTAAATTTGAATTAAATTGAGTGATTTGATAAAGTACAGAATCTTTGATTACTTTTGCTTTACGACAAAAAATCATTGGATAATTTTAGGGTCCTTTCCTTATTATAAAATTTATCCATTTCGAATTTGGCAAAGAAAAAATAAATAAACTCATTATTATGAATTTGAAAATTTTCTTAAACAATTGAATTCATCTCATACGAATCCCTTAACTTCTGTGAGAAAACTGAATAATATATTTCATCGAAAACGAAGCTGAAGGAATTTTTGAAGAAGGTTTTGAATCTGAATGAATTTTTCTTGGTTTAGTTTGTGTCGGTTTTAATTCAATGATGACATGAGAGATTTGTCTTTTCATAATTTATATACACACACAGAACAACTAAAACAGAAACATATAGAAAGAATCTTCAACACTTGTCTAAGAGCCAAATCATAATCTATACTTTTCTCGAGTGTAGATTCAGATTCGATCTGACAAAATATTACTTTGATGTGCGGATGAAACTTTTAATTTTATCTTTCCTCTTTCCCTTAAGGGAAAGTTACAACTTGTTTAACTTATATATGTTTTTCTGTGATCAAGATTTATGTTCTCAAGGTATGTGAAAACACTTTTCAATTCTTAAATATCATTCAATCAAAAGTAAATCATTGTTAAAACTAGATTTATGCATCGAAAGGGGAGGTGCGGTCTGACAGACAGCTAAGGATGGTTTACACATCCCCTTTACTCCATTTTTATTTCAATTGAATTGATTCCTCCTGTAGCTTCTCGTAATGTGATCTTCAATACACGTGTACATTTTCTTGAAGTTTCAGCGCCTGCTTTTGTATTCCAGTTACTTTTTTCCTCGCGGTATAACAGACGGCACCTTCCTGTTAGTGTTCCCATATTGTGAAAGCAACTCGAAACTTAGTCCTCGGAATATCATTTAACCTCGTTATGACGAAGAACTTTCTAAATGGAGGAGAAAGTGATTTCAATGATGTACAGAGGATTTTCGGATGAAAGTTCTCATTCTACTAATTCTGATTTATCCGAATTTGAATACGGAGAAGATCAACAAGAAACACAACCATCTTCATGTAAAGATTATTATTTCTGAAAATATCGTTTTAAGTGATCATTTGTTAAAATAAAACGAACTGTTAGAACTCCTGCTCATAATGTCATCCGACTTCCTGAACTGACCTACGGCTATTTTGAACAGAATATTGGATATGAGTTTTGTAAATTCAATTTTGGATGAAAGTTATTCTGCACACCCTCTTATGAATAGAGAACTTCGAAAGAGAAATAATTATCCCCAAAATAAGAATAAGAACCGAATGTCTCAGAATAAATCGATAATTGCTAATGACAGTAAAGCGAATTGTAGGAAGAGATGCGGAGGTCCAAGAGAGAATGATAATCCTGGAAGACAATCAAGTTGGAGGTGAGAAAAATATGTAATTTATGTCCACTAAAGAAGAAATAGAAAAATGTATGTTTTTACATCTACTTTGAAAAGTCTGCATGTTTAAAATGCATTGAGAGATTTTGTTATGAATGTGCGAAAGAATCTCAACTGAAATAATTCAGTGTGGAAATAAGTTAGTTTTTCTCAATATCAATTTGTTCATATTTTAAACAACAGTTAATTTTTACATTATATTATTCTTGTCATACATTTATACAACGGAAAAATAAATACGATTTGATAAATAAAAATAAAATATTTGTTTATTTTTAAGAATCATATTATTTATACTTTGTATTCCTTGAAAAATGTATGCTGCAAAATACCTTATTTTCCTGCTGATAATATAATTTTTAAAGTTAAAAAGAATATTTTTTATATTAATTTCCAAGACACACACACACACACACATATATATATATATATATATATAAATTAACAAATTTTCTGATATTTTTTGTTTTTGGGATAAGATAATTTGGGCCAAAAACGAATGAAAATAAATAAATAAATTTAATCCAATTTGAAATATCTATAATTTTCTTATCTTTATTAAAATAACCTAACTTTAAATGTATTAACATTGAAATAAAAAAAATATTTTAATTAATTCAAAATCAAACAATTTTCATTTCAGTAGTAGCTGATCCTGTTTTCAAACAAAGCACGCCCATTTAAATAGGCAAGATATTCCAGACTCTTTTTGTTCTTTGAAACTGAATTACTTTATAGAGGAGAAGTATAAATCATCCATTTAAATTTGTTGGTGTTTCAAGTAAATTGCGAAAAAAATCTCTTCTTAAAAATATATATAACAACAATAATTTTTTCTAAATAATTTCTATAAAAAGATAGAATTTGAAATGCTGCCGATATATTTTTGGAGGTTGAAGTATAAGGCAGCACATTGTGAAAAGGAAAATATTTATATATGTAAAGTCTCAGTAAATTATAGTTAAGTGCATTTAAATTTCATTATTTTATTTTATTTTTTATTAAAGTACACGCCCAAAATGTAAACGCACAAAAGGGATTTTTTATTATATATTTTTATATTTAATTAATTTAGTAATAAATTAGTAATAATTTTTATTTTAAATTTTATGAAATGTAATGAAATAATTTATGATGTTTCTGTTATCATTTTTAACAATTTTCTTTTTGCATCATATGTTTACCCATCATTTTATCAGATAATATTAAAAATCCAAAATAGAAAATCGTTTTTAATATAAAAATAGCTATTAAAATCAAAAAAAAAATTTTCAGCTAAGAATTAATATTCGCCGAAAAAACACTAGATAGACCAATGCCAAACAATTATCAGATGATGGATTGATAATCCTGAAAGACCACCAAGTTAGAGGTGAAAAAAATATATAATTTATGTCCACTAAAGAAGAAATTGAAAAATGTATGTTTATACATATATTGTGAAAAATGAATGCAATGAGAGATTTTGTTCTGGATGCGCGCAAGAATCTCAACTGAAATAATTCCGTGTGAAAACAAGTCAGTTTTACACAATGTTTTTTTATATTTTATACAATAGTTAATTTTTACATTATGTCATTCTTGTTTTATATAATGGAAAAATAAATACCATTTGAATAATAAAAAAAAATTTTTTTAAGAATCATATTATTTAAATTTCGTATTTCGCGTAAACTGAATGTTGCAAAATAATTTATTTTCCTGCTGATAATATATTTTTTAAAGTTAAATTTTTTTTCATATTAAGAGAAATATCTACCGGATATATAAGCAGCATTTTATACTAGTGTTTCTAAAATAAAATTTTATTTGTAATTTTAAAGAATGCGGTCTCGTAAACCGCACCTCCCCAGTTAAGAGTTAAGAGAAATGTATCAAATGCATCTTAAAAAATTGCGCGTATTAAAATGGCAGTTAAATGCCTTAATAATTACTCTTGTATTAAAGCAAGTAATTTCAAGACATCAAGGGTAAAAAATTCAATTTTTTTCAGTTTTCATTTCCAAGACACACACACATATATATATTAAAAAATTTTCGGATATTTTTAATTTTTCAGATAAGATAATTTGGATCAAAAACGACTAAATGAATAAATTGAATCCACTATGAAAAATCTATAATTTTATCATCCTTATTATAATAAACTAATGGAAAAAGTAATATATTGAAATAAAAAACAATGTTTCAACCAATTCTGAAAGCAAACAATTTTCATATCAGTAATAGCTGATCCTGCTTTCAAGCAAATCACTCCATTAAAATGGGCAATATATTCCAGACTCTTTTTGTTCTATGAAACTGAATTACCTTATAGAGGAGAAGTATAAATCATCCATTTAAATTTGTTGGTGTTTCAAGTAAATTAACTAAAAAATCGCTTCTTAAATTATATATGGAAAGGAGACAATAATTTTTTTACAAATAATTTCTATGAAACGATAGAATTTGAAATGGTGGCCGATATATTTGTGAGGGTATTTAAATTCAAATTTTTTTTTATTTTTTTATTTTTTATTAAAGTACATGATCAAAATGGAAACACACAAAAGGGGAATTATTTATTATATATTTTTACAATGAATGAATTAAGTAATAAATTAGTAATAATTTATATTTTAAATTTCATGAAATGTAATAAAATAATGTAGGTTGTTTCTTTCATTAATCAATTTTCTTTGTGCATCATATGTGTTCCCTTTATTTTATCAGATAATATTAAAAATCCAAAATCCAAAATCGTTTTAATATAAAAATAGCTACTTAATCCTACTAAATTTTAAAGCCAAGAATTAATATTCACCGAAAAGACACTAGATAGCCCTATGCCAAACAATTACCTGATTAATGACAGTATTTTCCAGAAATTAAAATCACTGTGTCATTTTAAAATTAAATTAAATTTAATTTGATTGAGATTTTAATTACTTTACAATCTCTTTTTAATTTCTCTACAATTTTACTTCCTTGCGAATATACTGTCAGTTCGAAGCATTACTACAAAAAATTTATTAAAAATTTCTGATAAATTACTTAACTGAATAAACCATGAGTAATTTTAAGTCTTTGTTATTGGTTAAGATATTGCATGCCATGAACAAAGAGGAAAGGAATGTGCCATTATTTTGCCCATGTAATACGTAACAATCTAACATGATTGAGTTTTTATATCACTTGGAAAAGCAAAATCATATTTTTTTATTCTTTTTCCTAGCTGCAACCCAATGTGCTTCATCAGAGTTTAAGTGCTCGAACGGGAGATGCATCACTATTAGATATTTGTGCGACACAGGTAATGATTGCGGGGATCTTTCAGATGAGCAGTTTTGTGGTAAGTTCGTCCTGCCGGCATAATTTCTCACAATATATTTCATTTTTGATGTTAATGGGAAAACTAGAAATAAATTTGTATAATAATAATATAAAATGAAACGTGAGGAGAAAAAAAGTTTTAATTTTCGTTAATTATTTTATTAAACACATTTTTAACTTTCTCGTTAATGAAGTACGAAAAGTGAACGTAATGTGTCTGTAATGTAAAAAATTCCCGTCGGCAAGTCGAGAGGCAAAGGTAGACTCCTTTAGTCCGAAGATAGAAGAAAAATAACAATTCGCCCTCTATTTTCATAAGGATGAGAGCTGAAAAAATGAAAGAGGGTAATGACGAGATCACTCCAAGAAGGGGTAGCATGCATAGGTTGAAAGATACTTTAAGTTAGTGGGGAGGTGAGGGAAAACAAATTTTAAACTCATAACTTCTAAGCATGTGCAGTTATCAAAACATTTACGTACAAAAATTGTTTCTTATGATAAGGTGATAATTCTCCTATATTGACCTTTTTCTCTCTATCTTCAACTTTAAAAGAATTATGTGGAAATGAAAATAATTTCAACCCCCACCATTTCCATCACCTTTCAGCTGGATAACGCATCTACGATCTCAGCTGAGATTTTCACTACCTTTACAACATATCCCACGCCGGTTAAAATCAAATTAAAATTATTACAGTTATCGTGTTGGAAATATAACATGGGCAAAAGCGTTATAATTATATATATGAAGATCTACAGAAATTATCCAGAGGTCGCGTCATGAGAACCATTGCATTAGGTAGACTTTCTATAAGGAATCTACCTAAAATATATTTGGAAAAATATCTCTATTTCTGCAAAAAATATAACTAAAAATGCTACAAAAAGGAGTTATAAAGATGGTATGCATTCTACGAAATGTCGTCATCTTTGTAGGATCCAATCAATGAAAGATAATTATTCGGAAAAAGTGTTAATATACTAAAACATATTCTTTTAATTGCTGTGTTTTGCGTCTTGGTAATGAGAAAGACATAACCTCAATCATCTCTTGTATGTCTCTATTGTAAGTCTCGTATCTTCTGTCATGAAATTAAAATAAAATCTTGAATCGAAGCATATATTCATAGAAAGGTGACATCTCATATGGTCTTATAAGACAGATTTTGAAGAAAATTTGGGTCAATGTCTGTGCCCTTTCTCCATATGATTATAAGCAGAGATCAGTGAAAGAACAGAAATTAAAAGAAAAGGCACTCAAGATTAAAATAATCTTTTTGTTATATAAAGTAGGAAAATATCCATTCAGTTAATTTACATGTTACACAAAATACCTAAAACATTATATGATTTAAATGTTTTTTTTTCCATTATAGATTGATTTTTACAACTAATGAATTAAATTAAATTCAGTGAAACTTATCTGGTTTATTTCCAAATGAAGCTAGTATTCTCTTTACAATACAGCTGAAAAAAGTGCGACCACAATGTGTTTTCGTCGTGCAGCTGTACGAGCATCTTGTCCAAAAGGCACAAATGTGGTAGAAATTCTGAATATATTCCTCTTTTTTTGCCATGGAACAGTTGAATTAGAGTTGTGTATCTACATTGGAATGCAGGGATTTACGAAGGAAGTTTTTTACTGCACTCCTAACTTGCTCCTTGAAGAGGAATTTCATTCTTTGTTTGCCCAATATAAAAATAGGATAAATAAATAAACGTAATTTATGGTGAATATCTTCATTTTTTTTCAAAAATTGCCTAAGGGAAACACATCCATTCCCATCGTTAAATCCGATGCTTTATATAGAAAGTATTTATTAAAAGTAATACCTTCTGCATAGAGAATAAATAGAATTACAACATACATTTTAACAGTTTTAATCACAACACTTTCAAAAAATTTCTGATTCATTTCAAATTGTATGAATGCTTGTTTCCCCTTTTCATAACTTTTACCTAAGATAGTAACGGATTTAATAAAATGTTAAACTGAATGATTATTATTATTCGTAAATTTTATGTTGGATTAAGATGTTTCAGACAATGCGTATAACGGCGAATAAATGGCAGTTTTTACCCCACGAAGTTAAATATGGATTAGTTTTTATTTCAATTAAGGAACAAATATCTTTTTTTCTGTTTTTCCAGATCCGTATCATTGCCATCCATTAGCCTTTCAGTGTTTAAACGGGAAATGCATCACTCGCAGAAGGTTCTGCGATGGTTCTGGTGATCAATGCGGGGATAACTCCGACAAGAAGTATTGCAGTAAGTTCGACTTTATTGCTGAAAATTTATCAAAATAGTAGAGTTTTTTATATTTCCCATGGCATTGAAATTTACTTTAAATGACACGAACTATATTCAGTTTTCTTCATTTTTCCATTGAAGAACTTGTTTTTTAATTATGTTTTCATTAAAGTATTGTGCCAATTCAAATAGTTTTGCAACTTTAGAACTTCCGAAAACTCCGAGCAATAAAGGCAATGATTTGAAACAGTCTTGCTTTGGAAATAGGTGTTCTTAACAAACTATCATTAAAATTCCAGATTACTTGATGAATTTGTCTTACCACCTGAAATAATTTTTGGAGGAAGTGTTCCTGTATTACAGGGATAATAAAATAAAGGCCCCAATAAAATGAATCTGCAGAATTTTAGCAGGATTTACAGGTTCGAGTCAATGAAAGATTAATTATTCCAAAAAATTAAGAGCGCGTATTTATTCAAGTAAATTATTAGAAGATATACTTATTCTGTGTGGTTAAAAATAAATGTAACATACATTCTAAAATTTAAAAAGTAGATCGATAAATGAAGTGAAGGGAGATTATTAATTTACGATTGATAAAATTTTAATTAAATAAAAGATATGTAGCGTAAAATACTATTTGTTTAGTGATTAGTTGCAAGCATTTCTCTCAAGATTAATTGGATATCGAGGAAAAAAAATCAGAAGTCTTTTCTGATTTTTTTCCCTCGTTGAGTGGTTGATGGGGAAATGTTTTCGTGCAAAATTTGAATTATACATTAATTTAATAATAAACTACAATTCTTAGCATTTTGGTTCAAAGTTTCCTCGTTGCTGGGAATTGGTTGCAGTGGTTGTTTTTCTTCATTATATTACGTTAGCAAATTTAATGTAGATAATTTTATGTATATTTAGCGAACCCTTGGTTGGAAATATATAAGGAAGATAAATTTTATAAATACCTGATTATAATTAATTAATTTATGCCATGTTTCCCATCAAATCAGGATGGTTTTTAGAAATACTTTTATCCAATTATTATCAGAAGTGTTATTAATATATCTGTGTATTGCTACAGCTTTCTTAGTAAGAAAAGCGTTTATTTTCCTACTCATTGGAGAAATCCAGGAGATTTCAATACGTCTTATATGAATTATACTTCTTTTGTAATAATCTATTTTCTTGGGGAATCAATAGAAGCTTGAGCCTCTTTAAGAGTACCCTAACATTGTGAAATTGCATTAAAGCAATTTTTTCGGTCTATGGAGAGAAATTCATAAACCTACAAGTCCCTAACTTCCTTTTATACACGATGGACCTATATGAACCAAAAATAAACATTGTTCTTATTATTATTTAGTACAAAATTGAGTCCCTCTCTTTTAGTTTAAAGTTACCCTGTGTTAGAAAAATATTATTGAACGTAACTAATAAATATAGTTGGCATCAAAAACAACAAAATGAGTACAAGGTTTAATATCTTTCACATTTAAATTCTGTTGCTTAAGAAATGTCATACTTTCCTCACTGAAAACAGATTTTTCAGTATTAAAATGTCCTCTGAAAAATTGTCTGATTGTTTCTTTGGTTTGTATCTTCATGAATGATTTTTATTTATGCTTCAGTAATGAAATGCACTCTACAGTTTCGCGAAGACGGTAGAAAAATAACTTCATCCGGTACCCCTTAAACAGTTAATCTCTGTTTCACTTTTCGCAAAAATTTTCCACTATTGTTATTTTATATCCACGAGTTGAAACTAACCCCTATTTTGAGGTATTATTTTTTTAAGCTAGTTGAGAAAAACGTAAATGATTTTATTTATAATTTTATGGAATCTCAATCGCGGTACATACATATATTATAATCGGTGAATGATAACTAAAATACGATATAAATATTTTCAAATCAACCACATGTTGCCTGAATCAATAAAATATATTTTTTAAAAAAATTTTCGCGATTTTTACAAAATTAATACATAAGGCTATTGATAACAATACTAACAAAAATTTAAAATTAATTTTTCTAAAAAATTATCAATGTTCAATAAAGCTATTTTTTTCCCAG
Source organism: Araneus ventricosus (assembly GCA_013235015.1). NCBI lineage: Eukaryota > Metazoa > Arthropoda > Arachnida > Araneae > Araneidae > Araneus > Araneus ventricosus. Next base: position 58,856 of record BGPR01007365.1, on the reverse strand, counting down.
AAAATATTTATTAGCACAATGTATGTGAAATATTTAAATTGTAAGTGTATTCTAAATGAATAAAATTCATATATGATATGCACGATTATACAAGTTCAAATTTGTTCGTAAAAACTAAATTCATTTAAATTTTAAAAATAAATAAAACGCACTTTCATTTAGAACCCTGCGTGTTATAACTACTTGACACAGAGTGCATGAACATTGGGTTATACCCCTCCCTGCTACTCCCACACTAGGTGTCTCTGGCAAGTGTACACACTTGTCTCTCATTTACGGCTGATATAATAACGTCGTTTTTCTGTGCCTCTTGACTTCTGACACTGATGAAAATTTCACCTTTAACACACCTTACAAGCCACAATTTTTTTTAAAAATTGTGAAAATGACTAAATAACACTATCATTTAATATCGTTTGAAAAATAAATATTATTTTTATGACACATTAATTTTCTCAAGTTGCGGCAGCATACCTAACCATGAAGTCTGCACACCTACGAGTTTCAATGATCCACGTAATCATAGATGCATGAAGCAAATTTGCAAAATGTCAACAATCCATACAGGATACAGCACTTGAATGCTAACTACTTTAACAACGAAGTTAGGGGAGTCAGTACTCTATATAGTCTCAAAAAGTCTATTTTTTTATTTTTATGTATTCAAAATCTCCATTTCAAAACCTTTCGAACGTTATTAGTTTTTTTGCTTTTGTTCGTAATAGAAGTAAGATAAAAAATAAACTGCAGAAAAACGCAAACATATTAATGTAACACAAATTTTACCTTTTAATTGAATTATCTCAAAATGGTATTTTTAAAACTGCAAGTACCTTGTTCTCACAATCTAACACACATATATGTTCTTGTAATTTTTAGCACCCTTTCTATACATTTAAATGCATATACTGGTGTGAAATTTTTTTCCTGATATTCCACAAATAATTATTCTTAATAGTGCTGATCTCTTGTTAGAAAACGGCATTTTTTGAAAATTTGATAGTGACATTCAGTAAAATTTAAAAAACACCAACTCTATATTAATGTATGATTTTCACATCTGTACAGAGATAAATGTCTTCTTAAGCTGCATAAAACATTTCAAACCTGTATCTATAATAGATTGTGGGAAAGGGTGCAGAAACATGGTCAATTGAACATTGGTGGTATAGGGATAACCAACTACAGAATTCTAATTTTTAACTTCAAATGGCACAAAATTATACATTTTATGACATGCTATGAACTCTTGCTTTGCTTCTCCAGATATAGATTCTTCAACTCAGTGCCCGCCTGGCTGGATTCGTTGTCCGAGTAGGAGCAGATGCATCCGTTCTAGTTGGGTGTGTGATGGATTGACAGACTGCATCGGCGAATCTGAGGAAAGAAACTGCGGTAAAGCCTATTAATTATGTGATATATCTAAAAAATAACTGTGAGCAGGAATCTTGTTGAATTTGTCCTACATGCAGAATACATCCTACATTCCTTTGTCAGAAATTTCAAAGGCCATATGTCCATGCGAAATTAAGACTGATTTTTAATCAGTTTTAAATCAGATTCGTTACAGTTGCGAATTTCTGATAACGCCTGTCACATGAAAGCAAAGACAGAAATGTTGAACCTCAACGTCCTGTTGAGGGGTGTCTATTTCTCAAATTATTACGTTTATGCGTGCGAAGATTAAGTAGTGAGCTAGATGAAGTTGAGTCAGTTAAAATGGCCATTTAGGGATTATATTTAAAAGACGGTTTTGGTTCGAAATTCAAAATTTAACTATGGTTTTACTTGAAAGCCCATTTATTTAGTTTTTAAAATCTGTGTTTATTTTATTTTGAAAGTAATTAGAAATGGAGATACATAATTTATTTATAAATCACGGTAGCTTAAAACGAAACCGGAGGTTTGCTACTTTCTATCATTTTGCAAATTACACCGCACTCTGAAGTCTAAATTAGTTTACTTCTAATTTATTTTAATTAATTATATACTCTATCCTCAAGTCATGTGAATTTGAATGTGTTTTTCAGTTTTGATAAGCTACTGTGTACATTTTTGCCAAAATGTACATTTGTGCAGTTACAAATTTCACATTTTGGGACATAATTGACTTTATTACTGTTTAATGATTGATTTTATGGCCTTTCAAGAGTATTTCATGAACTGCTTTTGGCCAATATATATATTGAAATAATTTCTTAATGTCGATAACAATACTTAACTCCTTAACCCTTAACAATACTTGCATGCATTTTCGTGAAAAGAGCACGTATTTTCGGGAAGATATAAAGATTTTCCTTAAAAAAATCCAAAATTTACCCACATGTTATTTGCTTACGAATGTTGATTTTCAAACAAATAATACGAAAATTCCAGCATACGAGAAAATATACCAAAGAAGTATTATAATAAAATTTGAAGCAAATACTTGGAGTTTTCGAGGAAATATGAGTATTTGTCGTAAATAATTGTTACTAAGCCTGTGCTAAACATATTTACGTAAAAGTATTATTTTTTATGATTTTGAAGCCTGATATACATTACAGTTGATATAAAAATTCCAGTTGATTATCTTTGAGATTCAGAAAGGCATTGCAGCCTAACGAATTTCAGGTTACACTTTAACAAAAGCTAAAATTAGGGATTTTCCACCAATTAATATATATAAACTTGAATATTCGAAAATTATCACTGAATTATATGAAAGTTGAACATTCCGAATACCATTCAAATTTATAAATTAAATAAATAATTTAAATTGCAGTTCGACGATTACTGTTTGAAGATAATATATCATTAATAAAATATATTAATTTGAGGAAGAAACCTCATCATTTTGTTTGTCTAACAGAAAATAAGAAGTTCAGCTGCCTGCAATGCCTGCATCATTCTAAATTTTAAAGGTAATCAATTGTAATTTTCTATAAGCTGCCCTACATATTCTGGCTTCAAAATTATACAAGAAAATTTATACCATGTTCTGCACGTTCTTAGTAAAAATGATTTACTGCAAATTCTTATATTTCCTCGAATATTCCAGTATTTTCTTCAAATTTTAATAAAATGCGTCTGTGATATATTGTCACATATCCTGTAAGTTTCCTATAATTTAGTTGAAAATTCTTCAAATTATAAACAAAAAACATGCGAAAAAATTTGGGATTTTATAATAAAAATTTTATATCTTCCCGAATATATGTATTATTTTTGCATGTAAATTTTGCGCACTACAAACCAAACTATTAATTTAATTAAAAATCAATAACATCTTTCAGTGAAACGGGTTGAGCCCAAGTCGTTTTGCTTTAATTCGTCACTTTATCCTCGGTCCCCTAACAAAACTGTCCCTCGTGACCAAATCTTCACTGTAAAATGTGATTCCCGACGATTGTATGTCAAATTGTCTATAACTGATTGTGTACCATTTTATCGAAATATTAACTCCAAAATTTTAACACGTTACAAATGCTAATAACTAAACTTTTGGATACCGGTGTAGGATATAATTTCATCGATGCACCAAAAATAAGTTTGAAAAAGAAAAAAATAAAAGCTCAAAAATTGTTAAGTTTTGTAGTGAAAATATGAAAACTTCTCTTGGAAGATATACCTTAATCAAATGAAATTTTCTTGGCAAATGCATAAGTCTAAATAGATAAATATTCGATGGCAAAATGCCAAATTTGTTGACAACGTCACGATTTTTGACAGCTTTCTTAGAATATGTTCACATAAATTCAACATTTTATTCTTAACTACTAGATCTTAGTTTTAAAAAAAATATCTAAAACTAGTCCTGAAACTTTAGTCGTTTAAAACAGCACCGCTGATGTAGGTTGCTCGAGATCACAAGTCACTTGATGTGACCCAGAAGGCAGTTTGCCATATTTCCGAAAAGTAACCCGAATTTAAAAACAATACAATTAGTCCATAAAATAAAACAAAATTAACCTGCATAGATAAAAGAATTTTAAAATATTTTTGTTCTAACTCGTTTGCAGGTGGTAGTTATGCTGGGATATTAACAAAAAACATAGTTCCCATTTTTCCATGAGTTTTCTATCATCAATAGGAAATTTTATAGATTTTTCTTGCCTTTAGGCTTAAAGAATTAAAAAAAGGGAGCTTGTATTAATTAACTGAATGCAACTCTATATTTTAAAATAAAGAATATTTTAGGAAATTAAAGCACAATCGAGAGGTACTACATATTAATTGCCGTTTTTTTCTCTTTATCTCGATAGATTATAGATAGTTATAATAAGACTATGATGAGTGTCGGATGCAGTTATATAATGAAAGGTTCAATTATAGATCCTTTATGAAAGATGGGATAATATATCAAATTGGAGCTGAAGAAGGATGAATACCAATAAAATTTAATTTTTATTTTCACTTAGGTAATTACCTACCTATTATAGACTACCTAGAAATTAACAGCCAATAGTGGAAGAATTGCTGAAATAAATTTATTATAGCATTGTGACGCAAAAAGAAAGATAAAAGAGATTAGATTTCTGGATTAAAATATTTTTAGTAACACATTTTTAAAATTAATTTACTGCCAACTTTAAGTTAAGAATATTCTAGAATATTGAAATAAGAGATTATTCTGATGCACACAACCAACAAATAAAAACCAAACAAAAAATACACATTAATACAAAAACGCTGCAGATTTTAAAATTTAAAATTATTGAAGAAGATACTAAGAAAATAAAAAATCGAAATAAAATGGAGATCTCTCAGTTGAAATTATATTTTTTTGTTGCATAACTGGGCAAACACTCATTTCACGAATAAAGACTTTTTGCAGCTGACTTGCTGAGCTAATGCTCTCGGCTTGACCAGACACAATTTGAACTATTTGTTGAAAATGCAGTATTTTACTACCATTCCGCTTATGATTTGTTTTCAATGCACTTTCCATTCGAATACTCAACACAACTTCTTTCTGCAGAGGCCCAGAGCATCGGATCGTCGATTCGTACCACATATTAGCAGCCTGACGTTCTTCAACAAAAATGCTTAAGTGCTTATTTTGTTGGTCATCTTTCGCATTTTACACCATAATTCAGCTGAATCATTTTATGCCTGTCAGAACGCCTGAGAGGACGAGAACCGAAGGAAGAAATCCAACGGACTCGAAACCTCCAGGTTGCGACCGTTCAGTATTTTAAAGCAATATATACTATACAAAAGAATTTCTCTCCCAGCCAGGTGACGTTAACATACAAAAGCTTCCGCCGTTAAAAATGGCGAGCACTTAGTTCCATGAAATAAAAGTCATTTACAATTTAATAAACATTGAAACATTAAAAGAAATTACATAAAAAGTTAAAGCGATTAATAATTAAGTTGATTGCTACAAAAAGAAAAATGGTAAATTAAGATATTTAATAAAACTATAAAAAAAACGTTGATAATTTAAAAGTTGCCTCAAGATAAGAAAGAAACTTTGGTGGCGAAAATATAAACTATTTAAAAGTGCTTGTAAAGCCGAAAAATGATGTAGTTGCATTTTTGCAATTTAACAATGAGATAGGGCCACTGGGAGTTGAACCTTATTGAAAATTTTGTAAAAGACATATTGTTTTAGGACCTCCTTATATATATTACATTTATTTTATTAAAGCAGTATTTTAAATTTTCTATACATTTTAGGAAATAATGCGGCGAAAACGCAAGATTCTGATGCAAAATCCAAATTGAAGTCATGGGTTTTGAGGAGAAGAAAACCGGGTTCCATGACAGACCGATGGGGGTCTCAGGTCCACCGGATCGCCGTCGCGTTGCACCTGGCGGACAACTCTACTTTCGACGGTGGGAACAGAACGGGCGAGGAAATACGTTACGAGCTGACGACGCAACTTCTTCACCGCCTCGCAAAGTGAGAAAAAGATATTTTTCTCGTTTTCGCTAGAAATTTCCGATTCGTGGTAAATTCGCTCTCAGCTATGTTTATATGACTGTCAAGGTTTCTCGGTTATGATTACTTATAGATAAGACAAAGTTGTACTAATCGCTAAATGCAGTTACAATTAGAAATGATCAACTTTAAAAGCAATTGCTTTTCAGTCAAATACCCTAGATAAGCTATCACTTCTAATAATAAAATAGAATGTGTGTATGTTGGCGCTCCGCAGGGCATATTCTGTACCTAGAGTGAAGAAATCTGACACAAATATGCTTTGGAGGGTGGGAATGTGCGCCTTGGGACCTTTTTTCGGAAATTTTCATTAATTATAAACTAAACGAAATTTTGACTTTCTTTCATAACTTTTAAAAATATTATTGCAAACTAATTATTTTTACTCCATTTAAAATCTCAAGATTTTTAGATGGCGCAGGTTTATCTTTTCAATGATGTCACTGCAATTATTAATTACTAGCCGCCTACGGCGACCAGTTAGTTCGCCAATCTTGTATTAATAGTAATAAGGCAATTAAGGCTAACATTTTCAACATTTCAATTTTTGTAAGCTGAAAGTAATAATTGCAATAAGGACAAAGAAATGAATTTAAAAACACAAACAGTCAACAGGTTAATTAGTAAAACCTAATTTTAATTTTTTATACACAAATCGAAAATGTATAGGATGTGTTGCATATAATGAAATTTGAGTTAATTCCTTATGTTTAAGTGTTAAAAAATGATAAGTAAAAAGATTCTTTTGAAAAAAAGTAGTGGAAAAGATTTTAATTAGTAATGAAAAATTTGAAGTACAATTATTAAATCCCTCAGCTAAAAATAATTTACATATTAAAACTAATTAAAACTCAAAATAACTAAATGAAGTTTTTTTTGTTAAAAAAAGAATTGATTACATTTTATGAAACACAAAAATAAATTCATGATGATCATTTGAATCTAGTCAATAAAAACAACCATTTATATATTTAAAAAATATTGAATTGAAATGCATGAAAAAAACCCAAATCTTGAATAATTATTCTGTGTATAACAAAACAAGAAACACACACTAAGAAATTGAATATGTATAAACTATTAAAATGCAATTTATCAAATAATAGCAAATGATAAAAAATGAACTAAAACAGGTATATGGTTTGGATAATAGTTATTCTCTCCACCCAAAGTAACTTCATATCTGTTAAGTATTAAAACTCGAAAAATCCATATCATTCTCGATGCAAAACAAAATATACATATTAGGATAATGACTTCTCTCTGTGTTTAAAAAAATTTATACACCCATGCAGAAAAAAATTAAGCACCTATAAAAGATGCATACATCTGATTAATCATTATCTCTGTGGAATGAAACATGAAAAGTAAACTTTAGTTACATAGGATTTCTTGCCACGTCACTTCTTTCCCTCTTTTTATCCTTATATTTCACATAAATCTTAAATTTTCTGTTCAAATTATCTGTGTAATCTCACTCTGAAGCTGTTTTCCGCTTTCATTCATTTTTTAAGTGTGATATTACTTGAAAACAGGCATATTCTGGATATTTGCATATTACCATGCCGATATGTTGATTTTTGACCCTATCTAAAAATTTTAACTATTTGTTTCAATGTAAATAGTCTAAAACGCTTCACACCTTCTAGACATTCATTTTTGTATGCCTCTTATATGGGTGCATCACCTATTTTATTAGTAAGGTACTCAATCACAGGGATTTCTTGCCACATTACTTTGTAACGAAGAAGCAAGTTTGAGGTTTTTCCCCCTTTTTATTCTTATTTTACATAAATCTTAAAACTTTTCTGTTCAAATTATCTGTGTAATCTCACTCTGAAGCTGTTTTTCGCTTTCATTCATTTTTTCCACTCTCCCCTACATTCGGTAAGCTCAAACATTATGGTTGCTAATTTTTAATTCTTTTTATTGACATTTTCTATTTCATCACGTAAACTTCACCTCTCCAATATAATGATGGTATCAGACGCATATTTCTTATGAGGAATAAAAAAAACTGACGGTAAGGCCAAAAACGATTTCGCGAAATTCAATGCTAGATTACGCAGATAGTTACATTACTCCAAAAGTGACGTTCATACAAGGAATGAACTGAGCAGGTGAAAGGCTACCAGAAAACCATTGGTTAAATGTTTTTCAGAATTTGAAGGGTAAAATTATGTTGTTAATGGATTCACAAAAGCTCTATGGTCATTTATTTTCGAAATATAAATAATCTCCTTGCATATAAAATACTGACTCACTCTTCTAATATTAAAATTAATACAAGAGACTTCGAAAGCAAGATGAAGGTAACGTCATTAAACAGGAATTGCGTAAACGCCCTAATTAAAAGTTCACTTTATTTTTGCTCAGACCAGGATAAGGTCTGTATATTTCAAAAAAAATCTTTAAAATGCTTTTTTTTACGTTTTTCTCTGTTCAGTTAGTGCAAATTGCATTACAAAACTTATTCCTCTCTTCTTCCAGGGATAGGGAGATGAGCTCTCAGGAACTCGCCCTGTACATCCACGCCCTGCTGGTGGCCTGCATGGACCCGAGTGATTTCTACGGCGACGACCTGGTCCGGGAGTTGCGCAGGAGGGTGGAGGTGTCCGGGAACTACACCAACCCCTTTCTGATTCTCGCCCTCTGCAACGCGGGGGACATCATGACAGCCAGAGACGTGGAGAGGGTGACCGCCGCCTACGACTCGCAGCACAGGCCATTCTGGACAGGTGATTGGCATTGAAGCATGCAAATAACAAAAATTTAAATCAGAGTTCTCATGATTTGAATTCACTCGAGTTTCAATTAGCTTTTTTGTGTGTACAATACGTGTTTAAAACCGGAATGGCTGATTGTCATACAAAGGCCCTGAGTTAGAGGGAAGATAAGAAAGGAGATATTGTTGATATTTTCACTACGGAGGAAAAACATGTGTTTATTTTTGCATTTACGTAAGACTTGATTTATATAATCCTGTTGTTAAGCTTTAAAATATCTCTTCAAGTCTCTTTAAAATTGTTCGATAATATATGTCTTTTAGATCATTCAATATTAAATATTAAAACATATTAAAGTATGAAAAAACTCAACATTTTTCCTCAAACATTTTGCTAGATGATTATTTCTGAAAAATTCTGTATGAAAATTACGAGATTTTCCAGGCGTGTTCAATAACTTTGGAGTGAACATGTGCACAAACCCCAACTAAAGATATATAATATGAAATCGAACTATCTCATTAAAATCTGAAATTACACTTGCACTAAACATTATTTAAAACAAGTATTGCTGTCTTTATTTAACGAAACCGTGTAGAATTAAGTTAGCGTAATAATAAAAGATAATTTTCAATTTAAACATAGATAAATGTAAATATCCCGTGTTTTCAAAAGAGAAAATTTATAGTTTTCAGCTCCTTTCCCATTGTTCTGTAAGTCAGAAGTCGTATCCTATGGAGTTTAACCTGTCGCGATTTCAGAAGTTCTAATAGAAAAAGGATTGCGTATGTAACGATTCGGTTCTTAGTTATTCCCAATTTCCAAAAGATATTGTTTTGTTGCGTTATTACTTCATTATTAAAGGAGAATTGAATTAAGAATTTTATTTTGGTGTCTATTTAAATGAAAGTGAAAGTCTGCTTTGGATAAATTGATTTGGTCTGTGAAATATATGCTACGCTTGTGCATGTACGTAAATAACTATGACTACGTGCGAATCATGCATACCTGCATATGAATGAGGACCAAATGAATTGTTGAACCAATGTTAAATGTAATAATTTCGGCATACGAACATCATTATTTTCTTGCAATTATTCTTACTTTGTTTTCTTAATTGTAGTTTATGCTGCGGCATATCATGAATATCCCGCATGAAAAGACACCTCTTCTCATTTTGCAGATTCTCAGGCCCTTTCCATCTTGGGCCTGTCCTACATCAACAGAATTAGATCCTCGAAGTTAGGTGACTATCGAGAGACGTTTGGTTTTAAATTGCATTATACATTCAGTTCGAGATATTTGAAGTTTTACCCACAGAGTTGTTAGAAGATCTCATCTTACCTCCGTGGGAAAAAATCCTGTAACCTTCTATTCCTTGTTATTCCCAATTTCCTCTAGTTCATGTCTCGATGAGCAATTATACCGTGCCTTTTTTGTTTGCTTGATTAATTTAGCTTTATTTATGTCCTGTTTTAAAGCAACACGAGATTTTATTCCATGATAGAAGGGAAAATGTACCACGAGTTTTTGTTTTGCTGTTTGTTCTTATTAATGTGAAAGTCTGCTTCGGGTTAACTAATTTAATGAGTGATGTGAATTTATAGAAATAACTATGACTGCATTTGATCTATAATGTACTTAGATGTGAATTAGTGTAGGACCAAATGAATCGATGGACAAATGTTTAATTTTTTCATCACTTAGACATCTGCGGCCTTCAAACATTAGTGCAATTTCTATTTTTTTTTAATTTCTTCTATTAGTTTTGTGGAGCAGCGAATCTATTACATCCTGTATGAGAAGATACCGCTTCTTTTTTTGCAGATTCTCAAGCCCTCGCCAGCATGGCCCTGTCCTGTATCTCTTCGCGCAGCAGCGTACCCGTGGACGAGAGCACCCTCAGGGACATGCTGCAGGAGCTGAAGAGGCGCCAGTTCAGCAACGGGACGGTCGACAACTTCAGGACAACCGCACTCGTCACACAGGTAATATGGAAGAATGAGAAGTCGTCTGTTTCTGTCATCCTAAGATAACAGTGAAACTGACAAAATGAAATATTACTCTTTTAAGTTATTCTGTGATTCAGAGGATGAACGATCTGCGGTTGTTCTTTCAGAGAGACTGAAAACAAATATATTTCTAGAATGAAACGAAATAAATGATTAGAACAAATGGAGATTAATACAGAGAAATAAACCATTAGTGAGATAGCACACACTTCAACAGCACTTAAAATATTATTGAAAAGAATGGTAACTGTACAAGTTTCCATTTGGACAGCGAAAGTTAAATAACATTATGAGACAATATAATGATTGCAGAAAAAAAAAATTGCAGACAAAATTTTCTTTCTTTTTCTCTTGCTATCATTGTAAGAGAGTGGTAAAAGGTACACACCGTCATCCCTTGACTCTCACACACGAGCTATCTGTGATATTAATATAATCAAAATATGTCCCAAAAGTATCAATAGCAGCATATCTGTTTAAAAATCTGCTTCCCTGAAAAACATTTTGTTTCGACTTGAGAACCAGAGTTATGACTCTCCTGGAAATTTTTGGACATCTGAACGAGTATGTGAAAGTTTTCTTGAAAGATTACCCGTAGAATAATTACCTGAAATGAGAAATTACTACTGAAATAAAGAAAAATAAAAAAATGAACCTTTAAAAATAACATTTGTTGTCCTTTCATATTGTTCTAACGGATCGTTTTATTTCTTAGTGAGACAAATACTTTCTTAAGATAATTATATACAATGAATTACATACCTATATAAATTAATACGCTGCTGACTACCAAAAGATATTACGATCCAAGAATACAATTTGATTAAAATTTTTAAGAGATATCTCGTAGTCGAGTCCTGGACAAGACTGTCAACTACGATATAACCCGTATTTGTCAGTCAATATTCTAATAAAATCATTCGATTGCTTAAAATTATGCATTATTTTTCAATAAATAACTCTTATTTTTTTTAAATCCATACTGCCGTTTTTATGTCCTAAAGATCAGTATTTTCAAACACATTTATTTATCTGACTAATTTCAAGTTTGCTTCGATGGAATTTTGTATTATCGTGTTTTTACTCTCTTCCTGGTATCCTTGTGGATTAGAACTTCGTACACTTTTGCATTCTCTATTACATAAGTTTATTTTCAAATTCACAAAAATTAATCTTTGGTTATCGATTATTTCAATTAAATTTAGAATTTTGTGAAGTGTCGCCACCTAGTAGTGAATTTGAGGAACAAAAACCTAAAATTAAAAAGCAGAAAATAATTAACACAAAAAATTCTAGCTTTTACCACACTAGTAAAGTGCGTTTTTTAAAACTATATTTATTAAATTTTGTTTGTTAGACATACCTCTCATGCTTTCATAGTTTATGTGATTATCTCATGGGTTGTTTTGAAACCCTTTACCTCAGGTCCTGTTCATCCACGATTCCTACAAGAAGGATTTCGACCTGGACTCGGCCATTAAGGTTTTAACCGATGGTCTTAATGGGAGCAAGTCACTCCTGGACACCTATTACGCCCTTCCCGTCCTCAGCCGAAAAAGCCTGCTCAATGTCACTTCTGGTCACTGCAGAAAGGAGCCGGTTGCGGGTGAGTCGACTATGATATTTGTTCGGTTGAGAGTTCAGGAATTTTGCTCACATGGATTTAGTTATCAAGACACACCTTAATTAACGTTTGCTCTGAATTTCGTTTAATATTTATGTGTTTATTAAAAAAAACATTTTGAAGTTCTAATTCATTTTTAGCTTTTTAAAGAGATTCTTTCTTTCTATCTATATGCTACCAGTTAACTATAAATATTTTCCTTGAGCGATATTTAAGGTAAAATAAAAAAATTCGTTGATTCGAATGTGTTCAGAAAATATCCTTCTTTCATCAAATTACGGTCTGTCAATGAATTTAAAATGTTTAAAATATTTAAAATAATGACATTCTAATGAAGGTTCTTAAATATATTTTGTCGTATAAATTTCAATTCGCAAAATAGTTCAAAATCCAAACTCTCTTGTGCTCCCAAAGTAAATTAGTAAGCTTATGCACCTTACGTCATTTCTCGATCCTCTACTACAGAGATCATGAGTGTTCGACGAGCTTTCGAATTTCATCTTACGTACGGTTTGCAATTTGTTCCACAAGCTCAAATCCACCATTCTAGAAACTCTTTATCATCTAGCGATGTCTATTTGAAAATGGACTGTTTGAACATTTCCATTGGTCCGCAATCTCAGTTTTTAACTCGTGTTCTTCACTTCATTATTTCTATTGCACTGGTCCAGAGAATGAATCCAATTCTCCACGGGCCATTGGACCTTCCAAAGCTACCTACAGAGATTCGGTCTCCATTCAACAGACTACTGATGTTGTGGGGAAATAGGGGGTTTCCAGTGGCAACAAACTGCAGAGTTACAAATAAAAAAGATTTTCAACAGACATAAACTTAGGATTTTTTCGCACGTCTAAATCAAAAACTCTTTATGAGACACGGTTCAAATTCTCACGATATGTTCAAAACAAAAAAAGCCAACTAAAGAATGTAAACTGAACTCTCTCATTTTAAGAGAAAGAGATATTTTAAAGGCATTCTGAATAAAATCACTTAAGAATTTAAAATTCCATTTTATAAGTGAGACTTTATAAGAAAACAGATTTAAAATGAGGAAAATGAAAGAGAATAATAATTTATATTATTATTCGAAATTTTAGAAGGTGAAAAAAAGTATCTTTTCTGTCTTGTAGAAGAGGAAGCTTTACAAAAAGTTTTGGAGGTCACAGGGGAAATGATGACAGTTCAGTATTCCGTCTGGATGGGTGACGAAATAAATGTGGGCCGAACTTGGCGATTGAGAATGCGTGTGAACAGCACTATCTATGATGCAATAGAGACTGTGGCAAAGATAGACAATAGACAGAAGTAAGTATTTTATAGTAAAATAAACAAAAAATTCGTATTATTTTTTACAAATACAGAAAACTGCATTTTAGAACCTGTATTTAATAAGGAAGTTTCTTAAGTCTATAAGTGTAAGTTATATTTTTTCCTCAAATGACTTATGAATTCAAAATGCCTCTACATTGTTCACATTTTAATTTAACAATGCATTAAATTCTAACTATTTGTATCTTTAAAGCAACGCCGCTTCGATTGATGAGGGAGTAAAAAGCTAAAAATATTCTGGTATCCATGAGTATAAGTGATATGTGAGTTTATAATAAATTAAATAGGAATGCATATATCTTGGGTATCTATAGCTTAAGTATATATGTTCATGGGTATATGAGTATTGAAAGTATACATCTTCATGTGGTATGGAACGGAGATCATAAACTCTATTTTCGAAAATTTATCTTAGAATCTATTAGATATTAAAGTGATTCATGATTTCTGATTTGAGAAGGAAATCGTTCTCTCCAGCTATTCCTTTTCAGTATCATCAGATTACTATAAATGATACTATTAGAATAAATTTTGTTATTAATACGCCTAATTAATTTAAGAGGTCCATCAGTTATAATTTAGTGTCTGTTTTAGGCGAATGACTTGGTTCTTTTCTAATTTAAAAAATGCTTTATTGGCACTGATACTGATTCTGACAAATATTATCTGCAGGTTTCTTTAAATTTTCAGGGTCGAGTACAACGTCGTGGATGGCAAACCATATGTCGCGGCATTGAATGGAAAGGAAGACGATTCCGAGATGGGCATGTTTTGGTTCGTCTACCTGAAAACTCTCAGCTCTGACAAAGAACCTAAACTCATGGAAGAAAGTAAGTAATTTTCTCTGAAATGTTCCTAGCAAAATATAAAATCGAATTTCCTCCTCACATATAAAATAACATTACTTTCCTTTTTTTAGAATTTTTGTTAAGGAAATATAGTCTAAAAATCAAGAATTTAGTTACTTAATGTTATTTAGGTAGATTCCTTATAGGAACTCTACCTATTGCAATGGTTCTCATCATACGACTTCCGAAAAATTTCTGCAGATTTTCAAAGATCATGACCCCTAGAATCCAAAACCACCCTTCGCTAAAAAGTTTATATATATATATATATATATATATATATATATATGAAGAAAATTCAATTATTTGAATTATCACCTTATAATAATGAACAATTTTTGCGTTTAGACTTTTTCGATAGCTGCAATTGCGTAGAGCTGAAAAGTGATTTTCCCTCCCTTCCTCTCCTTCCCCCCAATTTAAAGTACTTTTAACCTATGCATGTTACACCTTGTTGGAAAGCTCTCGTCATTTGCAGTCGAACCCGCTTTCATTCTTGCATCTCTAATCCTTAAGAGAATAGAGGACGAAATGCATTTTTCCTCATTGTTATTTGTATACGTATAACGCTTTTGCCCATGTTCTCTTGTGAACACGATAACTAGAGTAATTTTAATTAGATTTTAACCGGCGAGAGTTATTTTGTAAGTACGGTGAAAATCTAAGCCGAGTCCTTAGGTGGGATATCCAATTGAAAGGGGGTGGAAATGGTGGGTGGTTGAAAATTTCATTTCCCCATAATTCCTTTCCAATTGAAGATAGAAAGAATATCAAATTAGGCGAATTGTTGCCTCATCATGACAAACAACTATTGTATAAAAACTTTTTGATAGCTACAATTGTTTTGAAGTTTTAACCTAAAAAGCCATTTTCAAGCCCCCCCCCCCAACTTATCATTTCCCTACAGCTCTGTTACTAATAACGAAGGAAAAAAATTTCAAATAGGCGAATTATCACCTTTTCATAACGAACAACTTTTGTATTAAATGTTTTTTGTCAGCTAGAATTGCTTATAAGTTATGAGCTGAAAAGCGATATTCAATACACCCCTAAATTTATCATTTCCTCATAGCTCCGTTACGATTGAAGATAGGAAGAAAATTTCAATTAGGGGAATTATCACCTTATATCACAAACTATTTTTATTTTGAAAGTTTTTTGACAGCAAGAATTACTTAGAAGTTATGAGTTCCAATCAGCCTCATTCACTTCCACGGTAAAAAAGTTGATAAACCTTGCTTTGCTCCGGATTAAAATGTATTCATGTTTAATATTTTGAATGCAAAAATTACTATTGTATAAATACTATAATACACAAATTCCTTTTTTGTTCTGAAACGTTTTTAATTAAAATGAGAATATCAATGGAACCAGACAATTTTTAAAAACAGCCATTTTCTCCATACATTATTATTTACTATATAGGTACTTCAAATTTTGTTAACAATTACTAAAGTAAAAGAAAGGTTTTAATGAATATTTTGAAGCAATTAAATTAACTAGTTAATTATTCATTAATTTAAAGCATTAAAATAAATCAATATCTGGTCCCGATATAATTTGTTGATTGTCTACTTTTAAAATTTTCTTTTAGCATTCTTCCACCTGGAAGAAGTTTTTCGCATTATTTTGTTCTTCAACAAGAATATTGTTTCGAATTCAGTTTAAAATTATTTTTGAAAAAAGTATTTAAATGAGAGAAACAAATTTATGGAAATGAAAGATATCAGATAAACGCCTTGCTTAATTTTTAATTAAGAAATTTTAAACAACTTTTATGCTTTGAAAAGTTAAAGGTGACATTTCTCTTTTCTTAAATAAAAAGTGTGCAAAGTTTGGTTGAAATCAGTCCATTAGTTTAGGAGCAGATGTAGAATATACAAACATAGCCACATTGATTTTTTTTAAATTAAGATAATTATTAGATAATTATAAGATTAAGATTGCTGGCATATAATATGAGCCATAAAAATGTTTTAACGAATATTTTGTCACAATTAATTATTTAAATTTAATTTAGTAAATAGTTAATTTTAATTAATTAAACAGTTAATTTGATAATTAGTTAATTTGACAGATTACTTTAATTTGATATTTAACTAAACATGGCGGTACTATGACTTGTTTAATAAACTCAATATATAATAGCCGAAAACGATAGATATTTAATTCAGATTTCCCTTTAGCCTCTTTGATATTGTAAAATATCTCCTTAACTTTGAAATTGTTTGGGGATTTCTGCCTGAGCTTTGGTTTTAACCAGTTTGGTTTAAATAATTATTATTCTCTTATATGTTAAGAATTTAGTGACTATTATCTCTGTAACCAGGGGGTTCTCTAAATGAGCCCATTTTAGTAGTGTTTAAGTATTTCATGTCTTGTGATTTTACCGTATGACAACGTAATGTTCGCACAATTATATTGTAACCTAGATAAAATAAATTCATTTTTAAATCTAGATTATTTCTTCACTCGTGTCAGGAGTCAATTTCTTGTTACTGTTTCAGATAGGTTGGCTTAATGTTATCTAGGAGATATTTCCATTGTCGAGATGTTTATTTCTTTATGACTTCTACCTGTTTAATGATTATGTTCTTGATAAAAAAAATTATCAATGTACTGACCGATAAATCTAGCACAAAATATTGGAATGAAAAATGGAATGATAACACCTTGATACAGTAAAAATATAAATGTCATGAAAACAGAATCACAGCGGAAATATTGCAATGTGCAGAAACAATAAAGCCATTGGCTATGTCTGTATTGATCAATATGTAATATTTCATTACTTTTGTAACATTAATGTAAAGGAATCTACCGTTAACTTCAAGCTTGCCGAAAAGGGATTTTTTTAATTTCTTTAGAGGGAAAATAAAATTTAAAAGTTAAATAAAATTCTCATTTCCACCATGTTATCTTCCTTTTTAATTCAAATACATCAACCATAGAGGAAATTCTTGGTTTCGGCGTAGTAATATCAATAGTGACGATATTGTCATTGGATGTAAATTTGCAAATTCTCTATATATATTTTGTCGAAGTTGTGTACAAACATAAATTTAATCAAGTACAAGAAAGATCACATTATCGATATTTTATTCTTAAATTTTTCAGGGAGCCCCTGCTTAGAATGAAGTATTAAAGAAAAATTTATAATCAATTTATTATTTGAAACAAATATTTAAAATTTTTATTTAAAGGGAATCTATTTCTGCTCCGTCAATAACTGCAGAAGAAATTTTTTTACATCAACGGTCCCTTAATAAGATGGGAATTTTTTGAACAAATAACAATTTTCTTGGCTCTTGATTCCTCATACTAAATTCCTCGTAATCTGTTTTGTTTTTCTAAGGGTATGTATTAGCAACAAAAGAAGCGAGTTTCACAAGTTTTGTTGTAGTCATTCAACATCCAAAATGCCGTTCCAAATGATATTCCGAAATATAACGTGAAAAGTTGAAGCTCAAATTTCAACAAAATAGTGAAAAGAAGTTTATGCAGTGAAATCGGAAATTTCAATTGACTGGATTTACTTGTAGTTTAAAAAGTTGACAAGTCCTTTGGGGACGGAGATTGTAATTTAAAGCTTAATTCACTGGAAGAATCGAAGGAACTTCAAAACTCAATCTTTTAATCTACTACCAGATCTAAGATGTACAATAGACCCTATACTAGTTGGAAACCTTAAATGATATTCGGTAAGGATCTGACACTAAGTTATAAATCTTATCATAAATTGCAAAAAAAAATATACTACCAAACATGATACCATTAATTTTTAAATTTCTACAAAAGTTTTACATCTACAAAGTCTTGATAAAGATTATAAAAAAATCTAGCAAACACTTTGAGTGCAAATCAAAACAAAGATATATTTTATCTCTTTATTTCTGATACTTTGAAAATTAATTCCTGATTCAGTGGTATATTTATTTCCTATTTCAGAACCTCGATTTTTATATTTTCTATCTTTTTCAAGATTTCATCTATGTTAAAATCTAAAGCATTTACAAATGAAAACAATGTATTTTTACACTTTGCAGGTCCCGTGGATATAAAACTTCAGCCGAATCAAGAAATAATTTTGTGGTACAAGCGTGGCCCATGGAGCGGTCAGAGCCTGATTCTGAAGCCTGTTACATCGCCTTAAAGACTTTAAACTGATTTATCTTCCTATATATATATATATAATCTTTTCTATGTATTGTCTGCTATTCTTTAAAAGACTCTGTCTAAATAGTGCATAAATAAAATTAGTTTTTCTGCATTCTTTTTCTTACTATGAGTTATCCTACCGATATTCAAGAGTTTCGTTTTTCACCCCTTGATGCATTATTTTCCTTGGCTACATTGAATGCTTGTAATCGATTGAACAAAATCCGCAAGAAGTAAGATATAATGATGTGATATTTTCTCTTGGTAAGAGGTTAATAATCTTTATCATTTTCATCCTGTCGACTCTCAGAAAAAGTGCACATTCAATTTTATCTCAGCCCTCCTATAAGCATCAGAAAACTATTCAGACTGCAATGGATTCTTCGATGTATTTTTTTAGAAACTAAAAATGTCTCTATATTTCGAATAATTTTGTAACAATGTGTATAAGTATGCCTTCAGAAAATGTGACATTCAACTGGGCTTGCAGCGTCTTATAATGCAGTCCAAAATGATTTTCATCACATTTTACTTTCGAAGTGGCCAATATTTTATTATAATTGAATTTTTTTTGAGGGGGGTCATGAATTCTTGTCAAACTTTTGCACTATATTCTAACACTCTCGTATGTCTTTCATTTTCTAGCACAAATCTTTTAAAATATTTAGAATCCACAAAGATTCTGTCACAATTTAGTTACTTACAGTGTATTTTCTTTTACAAACTGGTAAAGCCATAACAGTGAGTTTCTAATTCAACTGCAACTTCAGTTTCATAAAACACTAAATCGCAATAAATTAAAATGAATCGAGTCTTATGCATGGGTACAACAGAAATGGACGTTCTAAACCCTTTTGTAAGATATATCTAGCTATTTTATATTTGTTTTGGATTTTGCATTGAATTGTAAGTTTATAAAAGTCTTAAATTTCAGAAAGTAGACATATACAATCCTTTACAAGTTGTTTCGTCATGTCCCAAAGAAAAAATACAAAATTGACAAATTATGAAAAGCCATTGCATTTAGTTTATGACTTCCAAGCAAACAGGATAAATTTTGGTGTGCCCTAAAATTTGTATCTTGAAACGATTCTAAATACTAGGTAGCAAATGGTTTCTTCATTCTTTATTCCAGAGAACCATAGTTAAAAAATTTGGTTGTTTAGAGATTAAAATAATTATTCGTTTCCATATTCTAATCAACAGGAATTAATCTATCAAACATAGAAGAATATATAATATTTTTTTATTTGTGAAACAATCTTTCTAAATTTAAAAAAAAATACAGGATGTCTAATTTTTAATTTCATATTTTCCAAAAAAAAAATTGTTTTTTTCAACAAACCAATAAATTTACTTAATTTCGGAGAGAACATTCGTCCTGAAAAACAGAACTCACCAGTTGACGACACTCTATGAAGATATATCATGCATGTGGATAGAAAATTAGCAGAAATAAAAAGTTGGAATCCACACACACCAATTAGTAAATAACAAAATAATTATTACAGTTTCCTGTAAACAAATTTCCTCTTGAATTAAACATTTAAAAAAATCAAGAGAAGTTATACTAGTTATAAATGCCAGTGGAAATATTTCTATACAAACTGCATTAGATTCATGTGAAGATTATTTCTGAACAATTAATAATTTATGCAATATTTAGTGATTAATTTAAGAACACAAAATTTCTGAAACATTTCTTTAACATTTTTATTTAACATAAATTTTTTATCTACTATATCGGATTCAGAAATGTTTAAAATTTGGAGATTCATCGAAATCTGGAAATCCAAGTTTTGAAGATTGCATGCTTCCTCTTCATAGAGAAGGAAGTAAAAATGCACCCGTTCAACAAAGTGGTTGTAGAATTTACACCCAAATGCAGACAAACTACAATTTAAAACTTATAAATAGCATTTAAAATGGAAATAAACCAACATTTACACGGCAATTATTTGCAAAATTTTGTAATATCGAAAATTAAGATGTTAAATGAAAAAAATTGCTCCAAATACAAATAGCTATAACTTTCTTGTATAACACGTTAGGATGAAAAAAGTTATACCCGATGCAGGAGAAATCGTTAATTTTTCATTCAATTATATCCTAATTTAGAGGGTAATTGAGCGCAATTTGCTTGTTCTTCTTTGAGAAGATTTGATCCAGCCGCATTTAGTGGTGTCAAAGAATAGGATTCTTCAGGAAATTCTAAGGATATTATGCAAGGTATATAAAAAAATGTGCAAGGTAGAAAATCTCCCTAAGTTACCTTGAAAATTTAATTTGGAATAAATCCGAAAAAAAAGTTTAATATCTTGACTTCCTCCAAAATAAGGATCGAATTTGCGATCGCCCGTATGTTAATCAAGCATTCTAACCATTAGGCCACACACACGGAAAAAAGAATCAAAAATCAGTCTTTTATCATACGATTATATCCCAATTTTAAGAAAACTAATCGAAATTTCCATATATTCTCAAATTGGTTGAGGGCATGTGATTCAGCCGCATGCGATGGTTTCAAATTATAAGTTTATCCCGGAAATTCGTCGGATTTTATGTAAGACATAAAAAGAAGAGAAGAAAGAGCAAATCATCCTCCTTATATTTAATTATTAAAATTCTGAAATATCTGAAAAAAATACAACGTAAAATGTCTTGATTTCATCTGAAAATCGAGTTTCAAATGAACCTTGATTTCATCCAAAGGACCAAACCGGCGATCTTGACGAATTTCTTTAAGCATTTTAACCGTTTGGCAACACCTTCGACAAACAAAAAGAGAATGTCAAATTAGTCTTAGTCATCCAATTATATCATCATTTAAATGTGAACTGGGCAGATTTTCCGTATATTTTGAAAGTGGTTGAGGGAATGTAAACCAACCTCATGCTAACGTCTCCAAGAGTAGGATTCTTCTGGAAATTCGGGCGGATTTTCTACAGGAATTAAAAGAAATAAAATAAAGAACAGCTCACCCACCGTAACTTTAAAAATTGAACTTCGAATATATCCGAAAAATAAAATAAAAACTTAATGCCTTGATTTCCTCCAAAAAGAAGACCGAACCGGCAATCTTGTGGAAGTTCTTCGAGAATTCTAACCACTCGGCCACACACTCGACAACTGAAACGTGAACCCTAAATTAGTCTTTAGTCATCTGATTAAATCCGATTTGAATGAAGAATTGAGTGGAATATCCTTTAATTTTGATTTCAGTTGTGGATATTCGAACCAGCCGTATGCAATGTTCTAGAAGTGTTCGGAAATTCGAAGGATTTCAGAAATTAAGGGTTCTAAGAAAGATTTAAAAAAGAAAGTAACAGGTAAATCACCTTTCGTAACTTTTAAAATTGAATTTCGGATATATCTGAAAATTAAAAATAAATAAAAATTTATTTATTTCTTGCACATTTTGGAATGAATGAGCGAGGCTTCATCTAGCGTTTTAGCGATTCTACCACCCCTCTGCGAATGAAAAGAGAGCCACAAATTAGACATCTGTCATCGGTTTATTTCCTATTTTAAATGCGGAATTGAGCGGAATTTCCATATTTCTTCAATTGGTTTATGGGGATATGAACCACGCATATGAACTGGTCTCGATGAGTCGGATTGTTCTGGATATTCGATGGATTTTATGCTAGATTTAAAAAAAATGAAATGTGGAAAGAATTAACCTCAAAAATTAAAAAAACAATATTAATGTAAAATGTGTTGATTTCCTCAAAAATGAGGACCGAACCTGCGATCTTCCGGCATTTCATCACGCATTCTAGCCGATTGGCCACGCAATAGGCGGTAAAACGAGAACCACAAATTATATTTTTGGCATCCGATTACTTCCTATTTAAAAGAGGCATTGAACAGAATTTGTATTTATTTCGAAAAGGGGAGCAGGAGATATGACCCACCCGCTTGCAATATTATCGATGCGTAGGATTGTTCAGGACACAATAATTATTATAATAGTTTAGTATAGTTGTATTAAAGTCCAGATCCGAAGCATCGTAAGGTCTATTTTGGGACTGACATCGTCATTTTGATCAGCGGTGAGATGACGAGACGACACGTAAGCTGACACCCTCTCTCCAAACTTCAGCACCACACCAACGGGAGGACGTTCGACCGCTACCTATGCTTTAACGTACAACAGGCCTCAAACACAGTGTATCTTTATTGGAATCAGTTTCAAGCCCGTAACCCTCCTACCCCGAGGTCAAGACCTTGGCAATAGTCCATCGTGGCCCGGTCGTTATAATGAAAATTTTTTAAAGTTAGAATAATACGGCCGGGGGTCTTTGCAAGTTGATTTGTGGATGCCGATATAGCCGACGTTCGTTTCCGCGGGTTGCTTTGTGGTTGGCGACTATAGTCAGCGAGAGGGGCGAAAGGATGAAAGTAAATATTGCAACCCTCAAGATTTTCGAAAGGTAATAAAGTTATTTTGATGAAAACGAAAATATTTACTTCGCTTGTGGAATGTAATTTTTTAAATAAAAATAATAATAATTTTTTTTTCTAATTTGTACCTAATCAAGAGATTTTTCTACATTTTTCATCCATAATTAACCGTTCTTATGCTGTCCGCATATACTCACAACGGCTCTCAATAATGAGTATACACCATTCAAGTTCTTCCTTAAACGTCTAAAATATACTTATAAAATCTTCATTTATGTTTAATACTCATAGCAATGTTAAAATGCTCATTAAATAATGTATTAAGCACGGAAACAAAAATGAGGGAATAATAATAACTCAATTGGTTAAATATTGATGTTGGAGTTCAAAATGTAAGTGTCACAAAACTGAGTATACACTTTATGAAAATTTCAATTTGGTCATCAGTATTTTTCTTAAAATGAACCAGCATAATAAATTTAATGCTACAATGGACCAGAATTTTATATCGATGGGAAATTGTTTTTTCATTTGTAAAATGAGCTCTGGAAGTAAAACAAGTGATGATACTAAGAAACTTGTAATTCAAATGTCTAAAGAAGGCAAATTTCTACGTGAAATTCCAAAGAATGTTCGAGACAGTAATGGATGTAAACAAAAAATACAGAAAAGTCTGGACAAATAAATAATAAGCCTGAAAAAGGAAAAAAAGGTATCCTCAGTTCGAAGACTAAGAGAAACAATATTAGACTAATACGAAAAAAATGCTAACACGAATGCTAAATCAACATCTACAGCAAGTCTCGGTCCTTGTATGGGGTTGCATGTCTGTAAATGGAGGAGGGATTTTGCTTTTAAATGATGGAATCATGGCCAAAAATTAAATATTTGGATACACTAAAGAAAATATAAAACATAAGAATGAAATTAGAAGCAAATTTTATCTTTCAACAAGGCGATGGTCTCAAACATACACCCCAAATTGTGAAGTTATATTTTTTATACAATTGTAAAATGCAATTGAACACTCCTCCTTAGTCACCGAACCTCAATGATGCTGAAAATTTGTGGTCTGCATTGGAAAAATCTCTTTAGGAAAACAATATTAGGGAAAAAATCATTTAAAAACGGTGCTACAAGAAGAAAGGGCGAAAATATCCACTGATGTAACACAACTCTTGTTCACTCAAGAGTTACTGTTTAGAAACTGTTTTGAAAACAAAAGGATATGCAACAAAATATTAGTTCATGTTATTCTTCCTTCTGTTAACGAGTTAGATTAACTTTATATTTAATTTTGTGACTAAGAAATTTGTAATTTCGACATAAAATTTGTGCTAATAAAAATATTATTAATCCCTTGTTCACTTTGTTTATAAGTCTTGAGAGTCTTAAGAATGTTTCTTAATGTGTCTTTTATTATTCTTTTAGTTTTTAAGCTTAAACGTGATTTAAATATAAAATATTTATACCTTTACTGAAGATAGAAAGTGGTGTATATTCGAATTTGAGAACCACTGTACATCTCGTCAATAATAACCTTTTTGTTTCGAAAAATACTCAGCACAAATTTTTATTATGAAAAGTATTTCCAATATTATTTAGACTACATATCGTTTTCCGATAATTCAGTGCACATATCTAGAAGATAAGAAACAACAATTTAATTTAATGACAAATAATTAATAGAAAAGGAATGGTTAATTTAATTTTCAAAACAAATTATGTCAGATATTTATGAATTGTGAGTGCTTAAATTTGTATTTTCAAAACCTCTCTTAGTGGAGAGCTGGAAAGTTGACATTAGTCATTTTTTTAATCAGATAATATCACTCTCGTTGGAGTGCAACGAAAATTTGGAGAGGTGGTGGCGGCTCAGATGTTGTCCTCGTCTTCTGACCACGGTCCGAATTACGAGATCCGTGCCGAAATATGAAATAATACAGCTAAACTAATCTGATCGTAGAAGATTGAGGGTCATTTATCGAGCTTTACCATTTTTTTCGTTAAGTCTTTTTATTTCATATTGACATGAATAACGGGCAGCTTGAGTATTGAAGAAAAACAGTAAAATCCTGCATACTGGAGAACAGACCTTTCTTCCTGTTTTGCCAGAATATTGATGATGCAAACTTTGGAGAGTTCAACTTTGCATTTTCCTTTGCTGACCTTCTAATCTTCCACTTTACTTATTGATTAACACCTATTGACTCACCTGGGTTTAGGGCACCTAGAGTGCCTTGTTTAGTTTATTTAAGTAACATTATTGTTCCGTTCTGAAGGAACACGAGGGCTATTTTACGACGGACCTCATCATTTTGAACCGCGGTCAGATGACGAGAAAGACACCTAAGCTGGCGCCCCCTCTTCAACCTTCCACACCACACCAGCGGGGGGGGATATTTGACCACTATATATGATTTAACGCTCGACAGGCCCCATTCACGGTAGATCTTCAAGGGAATCTGGTTTCGAACCTAGAACCCTCCGTCTTCAATGCCAGACCATTGAAGTCCTATAATGGAGCGAACGTTCCCTATAACGGAACGTGTTTGAAGACAAACGACGAACATCCCTAATACTGTACTCGGAAATTTTCTCGAGATCACAATATAGTGGACGGAGTCCATATAGTACAATAAATATTCAGCGTGTATGTGGGCCTGATGTACGTTAAATTATATATAGGGGGTCAAAAGTTATCCCGCTGATGTGACTTGGAAGTTTGGAGAGGGAGGTGCCAGCTCATTTGGCGTCTTCTTCACCTGACCGCGGTTCTAAATAACTGGCTCCGTTCCAAAATAATCTTCGTGTTGCTTCAGAGCGGTACGTTAATATAACTAAACAATACTATCCATA
This sequence comes from Araneus ventricosus, assembly GCA_013235015.1. NCBI lineage: Eukaryota > Metazoa > Arthropoda > Arachnida > Araneae > Araneidae > Araneus > Araneus ventricosus. The sequence continues at coordinate 32,963 of BGPR01007365.1, read as the reverse complement.
TGTATGGGCAACATTTGCCTGAATCTGAAGGTAACTCATTTCTTTTCTCAACCACGCTGAGAAAATAGTTTCTTGTTAGAAAGAGATATTAGTGTTAAAGAACCTGATTTATATTTATAGTCTGGCATACTCCAATAGTATGGCTGATTTGCCTATTCTTTCTTTCATAATTTCCAAGACATATGAACTCTCCGAATTTTTCCGTTTTTCACGTTCAGTTCAAAAGCCGATTATATTCATGCTTATGTATATAATTTCTTAAATTATTCTTAAGAGTTTGGAGACGATTAAACGAAATAAATAAACAATTATGCATTTTAAAATCTAATTTTTAAGCTATTAAAGCTATTAAACCGAAATAGCTAAACGCTTAAACGCAACTATTTTTGTAACTTCCTATTTCAATGCCTGCTGTTTTGGGCTGTATCATCAGCGATTGGGAAAAGAATCTCGAAGGATTTAATTTTAGATCGAGATTCAATTTAAAATTAATTTGTCCTAAAATTATTTTGCTACAGATTAATTATGATGCACTTCAACTGCATTCTGTCCAATCTCCGAGCCGAATTAATTTCTCGCTGTCAATGACATCTCTAATTAACATATAGCATGTTCGACAACACTTCGTGGAAGTGTTTAGGAATATTCACAGACACATGCAGATCTTGAAACCGAATGAAGAGTGTTTTCATCGAAGATGAACTGATCAAATCTTTCCCATATGAAAGGTTAACAATAAGATGGAAAACTGATAAGTATTCGTCCAATTATATTGCGCTGTGTGTATTGGATGCTGTCAAATAAATAAGCGAATAATAATAATTGAATTAAAGGATAATTCAACAGAATAAAAAAGGATTTTACAATAGCAATCATTAGGAAGAGGAGCCGCCAATATATAAAAATCAACAGCTATTGGCAGTTGGAATGAATTTCGTCCCCTACAGTGAAGAGATGCTTCAGGACTTGCCACATAACTTGCGACTCTCGAAAAAAATTAAAATCATTGGCAGTTGATTCCAATACTCAAGAAGCTGTATTGAAATGTCTAAAAATTTAGATTCTTTTTAGTCCCAGCAGTATTTAATAATTTGCTATTAATATTTGAAAGCTGTTTCTTGTAACGTAATTTTCTGTATAGTGATCTGTATTTCCATTGAAACATTTACTTTTCAATTTATAAACTTTATTTCGTTTATCTTATTATAAATATTAAACCAGTTATTAGCAGAATGAATTTGCTGTTCAGTAATTTAAAATCCCTCATTGGCAAAATGTTTTTGTGATCTTACTCGTTTTGTCAAATCAGCAATTATATAACGAATCAAAAGATTACTGAAGTAAAATTTAGAAATTCACTTCTGAAATAAAATAATAACGATCATTCGATTTTCATAGCATCATCCTCATATTCCATGTAAAATGTATTTAAAATCTACTCAATTGTATGCAATTCTTCAAAGATATTAAAAGAAGAAGATTCTTTAAGCAGAACAGCATCAATGACCCCAAAAATTTAATTTTCAAATTAACAGAGTCAATAGTATACATAAAGATTCGCATCACAGGGACAAGAGGCAAATTTCTTTGATGCTATTCAAAGTGTGTTCATGGCGTTTTCATCCTAAAAATTTCGCATTTATTTTTGAAATTTATTTTCCTGCTGCTGTTTGGACCTGAATCAGGTGAACATAGATTAATACAATTCCCGAACTTTATTAAGGCAATAAGGAATATAAGGCATTTGTTCAAATTATTCATAAACACTCTTTCTTTGAAATGTTATATGTAGCATTATATTGATATATTGTATTATACTGAAATGTTTTTTCAGTTCTTAGTCACTTTTTAGCAAGATGCGAAATCTTGTCGTGCTGACCATATTTCCCGAAAGTTTTTCATTCAATTTCGTCACAATCACTGAACGTCATTCACTTCTGTGCAAAAGACATATCCCTGCTCCAAACCAGAAAGTGTATATTTTTTTTGATAAATTGTCAAACATTGCAGCTATAAGTCGCTTTTCAGGAGAAGGAAACACCCCTCCGTTTTAAACATATCTACCATTAATTAAACTTTGAGCTCCGTCACCAACACTGAAGGCCATTGACAGCAGTGCAATTTTCATAAATTGTCAAATTTTTGGATCTCTTGGTCACTTTTTAGTTAAAGACGAAATTCCTTCCATGGAAAACATGCGTCCCTTAAACTTAACATTCAGCTTTGTCATAAACACTCAATACCTTTTATATCTGCGTAATAAAACATATTCCTGCTCGAAGAAATAAATAGCATAATTTTCTTTAATTAGCTCACCCCAATTGCCCTTTTCTTAAATCGCAGTGCGATTATTGTTGAAGACTTATCCGAAAACTTTTAACATTTTTCTATTTATGACAGCAATAACTCTATCTTGGCATATTAAGAAACCCTCTACTTCACTGGATAGTTCGTGGTACCAAGTTCTTATGAATCCAATTTCAAGAAAAAGGAAATCAACATGATTAAATTCTTAATAGACAATAAAAAATAATACGACTAGAATAATCATTCAAGTACCTTTGAAGAATAATTATAAATTATCTTACATAAAATACACAGAACATGCTAAATCCTTCCTTTATCATATTTTTATAGTAATCTCACTAATCATAAAATCGACACGTAACACACAATTATTCCCCATCTTTACTACGATAAACTGCAATCTGTTCATTCATGTTAGCTCTAAATAAAGACCACCTACATCTATACTAAACTGGATAGAAACCACATGAGCTCTAGAGACGGCCGAGATTTGAGATGTTAACAGCATATCATAAATAAATTATAATGCTTATAAATTGTCGCGCATTACACTGAAATCGAGCTATCTTCTGAATTGCTATAAATTCATTCATAAAAAAAAGAGAATGGATAGGTGGAACAAAAAAAGTTAAAAATATATCATTAGCTGTATGAAACAAAAATATAATATAAGCCATGAATTTAGTTACAATTGCAACTGCTATGAAAAGTTGTAACTAATTACAATTTCAGAATTTCCGATTACTATATTTTAAAGATAAAGTTTTAAAAACTTGAAATAAAACACATCCAACGGTTATTTTTAACTCCATCTTATACAAAAAGTTTTATTCATTTGATCAAATTGAAAAAAAGTATCGGAATGAATTTCTTATCCAGGTTTCGAAGCTTAACATCGAATCTTCAATCATCGCAGCTTTTAAAAATAAACATTCGACTACCTTCGAAGCAGAGAGGATCAAAATAAACAATCTACTTTCGCTGAGAGAAAGTGGTTCTTTCAAAATCAGATACACTCGCCGTGATCCTGTGTTTTATCTTCCTTTTCCCTTACATAGACATCGGTAGCCCAGATTAGAAAGAGATATGTTGCGTCTAATTGGATGATAGCACGTGTTTGGCCTCGTCCGCGAACCTTAACTCAAATCGTGTTCTTCATCAGCGATGAGTGATGTGAAGGGGAATTCCCATCTTATGCATCTTGATTGCATCAACAGCCTTCATAATTGATGTAAATATTTCTCTCTGGCACTTCTAGCAGATAGTGTTGTGACGATGAGCCGAAAAGTCAGCCTACAAGTCGTTCTCTTTTCTTTGCTCGCAGAGGCCTTTCTGTATTATGCCGAGGGTAAGTCGCTTTAACTCATTAGACGCCAATGCAGAAACACAATTTATCTTTATTAATACATTTATTTTTATTTTTGTATCCTTCCTTGTACAACTGTTCCATATTGTCGTAGAATTTTATAAATTTGGGCTTCTAAAATGCTTATAGCGCACGGCAAGCAGAGTACGCGGTATTGCCTTCTTTCGATTATTTAATCTACGTGTAATTTAAATAAGATATTTGCAGTCGTGTGAAATTTGAAAACAAGCACAAAACCTTACCGTTTGTTAGTACTCATATGCAGTGCTTTGTAATTTCTGTATCGCATAGCCGTTTATATTCGAAAATTGCACTTATCTAATTTTTAAGGGAAATTGAAAAACAAAATACCAAATATGTGTTGTTGCCTTTATATAACCCAGAAATGTTACAGTTAGAATAAATTCATAACAAACAAAATTTAAATTGAACTGCAGAACTGAAGCAGTATATTTTCTATCAGGCGCCTGAGTCAAAGGAAGGAAATAAGAGTTTATTGCAAAATTTTGTTTAACAAACTCTCATAGTCTTCTTGGAAAGAATTACGAAATAGACGCTTCTTATTCTTTTTCTCGATTTTCTTTCGAGCAATACACTTCTATTATACTTTGTTCTCGACTTTAAATTTGATTTCACATCATCGGACACAGATAAATTTTAAGGATCAGATGCATCAAAAGAGTTAACAAAAAATGTCACCAGACACATTTCTCGTATTTTGAAGCTTTTCTCTTAATGAATGGCTCTTGCCTTTAATTTCATTAAAACGGAGTATTTATCTCTTATTAGCTCTTAAGCAAATTTGATTGTTGTGAAAGAAATTGAGTCTATTTTTGAAAGTTTTAAGTCTAGTCTAAAAAGGGTATTTTTGCCATCTATCCTTTGTGATATTTAAACTTTTATAAAGAATTCTGAGAACCGCCGTTCTCCGTTACTTAAACAAGGTCACGTTTTTTATTTGTTTTGTTTTAAATGACATGTTAACATATTTTCTTCGAGTTGTTACATGATTTCTTTTATAATAAAGAGGACCCAAACTAAATTTAATTTACTTAAATATTAAATTTAAAATGAAATTAAAGGTTTGATAAAGTACAGCATCTTTCATTAATTTTGCTTGCTGTGTGCAGAACTGGGTGTTGGAAAATTATTTTACGTCCCTACCTTAATTATTATATCATTCAAAGTATTTCTCACTTGACATAGAAAAAATAAAAAAAACTCAATATTATTAATTTCAAAATTTTCATTTATAATTCAATTCCTCTCATGTAAATCCCGTATCTTCTTCGAAAACGCACCTGTTTGCTTATAAGCAAAACGAAGTATCAAGTGCTGTTTAAAAATGGGAATTTTGAAGAAAACAAAGAAAATGCTAACCTCTCAAATCCTGGTAATTATAAGCTATGATCTGTAGCGTTTTAAGGGTGAGTTCAACTAAAAAATGAAGTGTTTAATATAGATATACTAGAGATTGATGTTATTTCGAAAAATATTTGGTTAGAAGGCAAAAAAAAGAAAGACTCTTCATGCGCATATAAGAGTTGAGAATTGATTATATTTTATTTCTTTATACTTTGTTTAGTCTGATTTGAATCTGGAGGATTTTTCCATTTATTAAGTTTAGGTCGGTTTTAATTTGATGATATTATCAGAGTATTAATTTGTTCATCAGTATTAATGAAATAATATTTAATGAATGTATTATTAATGAATATAATGATATATTCATTAATAATGATGACTAAGAACTCATCATAATCTACACCATCCTGGGTGTAGATTGACTTTCGATATGGCAAAAAATTTCCTCGGTGTGGGGATGACTTTTATATTTTCCCTTTACTCTTTTCCTTAAGATAGAGTTACAGAATGCCTAACATATTAATAATTTTCTTTGATAGAGATTTTAGTTCAGAAGGCATGTAAAAAAAATTTTCCAATCTTAAATGTCATTAAATTTACAGTAGAACATTGTTCAAAATAGATTAAGGTAAGTGCATTAAATTAATCTTGAACAATTGAGAATACTGAAATGGTAGTTAAATGTATTAATGATTACTCTAAATATTAAAAAGTTAATTTTAAGTATTCAAGGGCATTAAAGTATGATTTTAATATTTAAGACAAACATACGATAAAAAAAACAATAATTTTTTTATTAGAAAACACACAAATATAAAAATATATAAAATTATGTAGGTGTATGCAGACTGTCACAAAAAAGTGGAACGGAAAATCAATCAACAAGTAAGGGAGACACACACTTGATCTGTTGGGGCTTTCGCCCTTCCGAGAGAACGAAACTCTCAATCTGAGAAATAAATCAGAAGAAAAATAAACTGAATTCATTATGAAATATATAATTTCATCAGCCTTATTAAAATAGTATGAAAGGTATATAGGAAAGGTGAATAGTTAAAAAGTTATGGATATTAAATTTAAAAAAATTATTTTGGCCAATTCTGATTCTATACAATTTCCATTTCAGTAATAATTGATCCTGATTTTAAACAAAGCACGTTCATTTAAATAGACAATATATTCCACAGTCTTTTGAACTTACAAATGTTAAATTCAATTATTTTATAATGAGGGATCATAATCATAAATCCCTTATGGTGGTGCTTTATATAAATTTAATACTAAATCGCTTCTTAAAAATATATGGGGAAAGAAGATAAAGAATTCTATTCAATAACTTTCTATGAAATGAATGAACGTGACATGGTCCCGATATTAACGAGTAAAATAGCACAATAAAAAAAAGGAAACTTTATTTTTATAAACTCTTTGTAAAATTACATAGAATCGCCTTTAGATTCGAAAATAATATTAATATTATATAAAGTTCATGATAAGTTTCAAATACAGAAAACCTGAAAAGGTGAATTTTCTATAATATATATTTATATAATAAATTAATTTAATAATAAATTAATAATAATTTTGATTATAAATTTTATTAAAATATATAAACATTATTTATAATGTTTCTTTCGTTATTTCCAAGAATTCCCTTAGTACATGATATATGTTTCTATTATTTAATCAGATACTAATTAATAACAAAATAAAAAATTGATTTTCATATAAAAATAGTTATTCACTAGCTCTATGCCAAACAATTGCTATATTTAATCACGATAGTTTCAAGAAATTCAACCTACTGTGTCATTTAGAAATTAAATTATAATTTAATGAAATTAAAATCTCATTTTTTGTGTGCATTTTTGTTTTCTGTTTCTGGAAAGTTTAATATTAGTTCGAAGCAATACTACAAAAATATATTACAAAATTATAATAAACTATTAAATTGAAAAACGGATGAGTAATTATAAGTGTGTGTTATGTGTGAAACTGTTTTACAACATTCATAGAAAAGGAGAGAAGAATGTGGTATGTTTTGCTCATTTAATACCAAAGAATCATCATGAATTAGATTTTTTTTACTTGAATTAAGATACAAAATAATATTTTTTACTCGGTTTTCTAGCTTCATCCCAATGTGATCCACATTACTTTCAGTGCTCGAACGGGGAATGCGTCTATTATACCAAAGTGTGCGACGGGAGTGACGACTGCGGGGATAACTCTGAAGAGCACTTTTGTAGTAAGTTCACTGAGCCGGCTAAATATCTCAAAAAGTTTTATTTTTTATTTTTGATTGTTAATGTGAAAACTTGAAATTTACTAGTAGTTCTGTGAACAGTAGACCTCGCTCCTCCCAAATAAAAAAAAATAAAAGATTTTCTCTTCATCGCCTCTTTTGAATTTTAGCCAATGTTGTTTCCTAACTGTGAAGACAGCATTGTTTGAAGTTGACGCAGGAAATCATAATTTTACCCTTGGAAAGGTTAACTGTTGCCCAAAAGTTCAGCACAATTCTTAAGATGTGAAAAATTTGCAGTTAATATGCATACATTGATTCGCAATCAGTTCCGGATAGCCGTGGGACATGCAATAGTCGGACCTCACATATTACAGTGAAAATCTCATCACGACGATATTTAGGGGGGTGACCAGAAAGTGCAGAAGACGAAAAGAGATTTCGACTCATTCCTTTTCATTGAAACCTGATAAAGGGCCGGAACTTTCGACAATGATTTCGTTTGATGTGCATAATATTTATTTTCTTTTTCATAAAAATAGCACGGATATTCGTAAAAATAGCACAAATACTCATATTTCCTTTAGTTTTTAATTTATTTGCTTTGAATTTAATAGAATGCTCTTCTATAATATTTTCGCGTATCGTGTAATTTGGTTGAAAACGCTGCATGTAATAAGCAGAAAAACGTGTAAAAATTTGGGATTTTTTTTATAGAAACCTTTACATCTTTCCTAATATTAGTGATATTTTTACGAAAATGCATGTAAATATTATGCACATCGAATGAAATCATGGATGTTAGTTTCATCTCGTTATCAGCTTTCTGTGAAACGCGATGTGTTGAAATCCCTTTTCGCCTTCATCACTTTCTGGTCGCTCCCTAAATGCCCTCGTGAAGAGATTTTCACTTTAAAATGTGAATTCCGACTTCTGTATGCACCAAGGCTCTCCTCAACTGATTTCAAACCATTGTATCCATATTATCACCAAATTCGTCGCATCTTAAGAATTGTGCTAAACATTTGTACACCAGTGTACCTTCTTTGTCCCCATATATCCACTATCATACAAAACTATATTTACAATCAATGTACATTACTACACACCAAAATTGTGTAGAAATTTTACTTCCTATCAAATACAAACAAAAATGAAACATACATAACTGAAACAAAACATACTTTACAAAAATTTAAATGAAGAAGCGGGTGTGCTAAAATATGCCTGCAATTCAATGAAATTCAAGTGAAATTAAATTTTTATAAGATATTATTTTCTCAATAAAACAATGTTTACTATCATAACCTTAACTGTGAGAATAGCATTTGTAGATGGAAGAATTATTTTGATGAATAAATACACAAGACAGAAAAAAAAGCATTACGGGGATAACAGATATATATATATATATATATATATATATATATATATATATTGGCAAAGGTTAAGGTTAATGAGACTTAACAGGAAAAACAACTAACAACAAGAAATTAATAGTTTTAATTTTCTGTCTCTTTTTCATTAATGTGTATTATTTTCTCAAATCATTGCATTCATTCGTATTAACACTATGACAGTGAAATATCTGTCTTTTCGGTCTGAACAAAATAACCATTTTATATGTCTGTTTTTGTCTTATTAATGAAATTTCAAATAAATGTTTACTCTTATAAGTATTCACAAGATTAAATTTGAACGTCTCGCCTTTACCAAAATTATTCGAATTTTTTAATCGAATGAAACTCTCCATTCACTCGAAAAATGGTTGAAATCAGTAAAATAAAACATATATTCACCGTTTTCTATTACTTCAAGAAACACTTATGCCAGATTCGAAGGAAATCGAACAACGCGTTTGTTCGTAATCGCTTACAAACAAATTTACAGAAAGGCAAAGTGTCCAATGTTTTAGTAAAAACGTAGACCTTCCTTCATTCGGCAAATATGTAATAATAATAGTAACACAAAGTAAAAGTTAAAATGAATAAAAAAATATTGTATTTTTGTTAAATTCTAAATAAAGTAAATTTTTAACTTTCTCGTTAATGAAGTTTACAAAGTAAAAGCAGTGTGCCTGTATTGAAAAAAATCTTTTTGGGAAAAGGATTGTCTTTCTGTGAAAATGATAACTTAAAATGGTAAAAACTGGAGAGATAAATTCGGTATGCGTTCATTAAACGAAAATTGCATATCTATTAAATTTTTGGACGTCTACACAAATTCTGTCTGCCTGTCCCTGTGGATGTGAACGCAATAACTTGAAAATGCATCAATTCAATGTGATATGTGACTTTCACACATTAATTGTAGATATGTATCAAATTTCGGAGCAATCTGTCAAGAGGAAGAGATAAAAAGTCGAACTCGATATTCTTCAGTTTGCCACGAAATTTAACTCAAAAAGGGCCACATCTTTTTAAGTATACTAGAAAACCGACTACGCAACATACCCTCTGGATTACCTTTGAGCTTGGTAAATATTGCTATATATAGCTTTAGAAATTGTTATATATAGTTAATTGTATTATATAATTGTTATATATAGCTTTAGAAATATAATATGAATGTAATTATGAGCTGCAATAAAGAGAAAGTTGATTTATTTCAAAAAAGAAAACGTAACTTCAGATTTATGTTAATTTTCTCTTAAAAACTGAAACAGCAATTTATCAGAAATATTCCTAGATCACAAACGTAATAAGACAAAAAAAATTGTAAATAATCGAGATATTAGCAGGCTTTGCAGGATCCAATCATTGAAAAATAATTATTGGAAAAAATAATATTAACTAATAGCTGCTGTTTTTCGTATCTTGGTAATGACCAAGAAGTAACCTCAATCATCTTTCATATGTCTCTCTCGTAAGTCTAGTATTTTCTGTAAGTCAATTAAATAAATTCTTTGATTAAACTTTTTGTCAATTTGTTTATACTTAAAAATATTTCATTTGTCAATTTTTGCAATTTTGCAATTCTGATGAAAGCAAGGATTTCTGTAAATAATTAGTATTCAAAAAAGCAGAAACTCAGAAAAAATATCATAGCTTTTATTTCACGCAATGTTTGCTTATCCTTGTTTCGATAAATCTAATCTTTTCTTTTTCTGTGAGAGTGTTTTCATGTATTCTGCAAAACTGTTCATGTTATTAACATTTGATGAATATTATCTGTTATTTCTGTAAAGTTTTAAGAGTATTTATCACATTTTTTATAATGTTACGATAAATACCAATCTCATTATTTCATCAAGATACTTCTTCCACATTCAGGTAGATTTGATACTCTTAAAGTTATGATAATTGGCCGATCGAAGTGATCTCTGTTTCCATCTCCGTTCAGCACTTCATCTGCCGGTTAATTTGTTTGTTACGCAATCACCACTAAACGCTTTGTTCGATTTTCTTCGTTTGAGGTTTTTTGAGGCGAGTTTGCTACCATTAAAACATTTGAATCATTTTGGTATTTCTTACTTAAATTGCATTAACGCCCCTTTGCAAAGTGACACGAGTGCTATTTTGGGATGGAATTTTGAACCGCGTTCAGTTGACGAGTCCGACACCTAATCTGGCGCCCTCTCTGCAACCTTCTGCACCACACAAGGGGGAGGATGTTTGGCCACTATGTATGATTTAAAGTGCAACAGGCCCCATACAAGGTGGGTCTTCAGGGGAATCAAGTTTGAACCTGGAACCCTCCGGCTCCGAAGTCGAAACCTTACCATGAGGTGTACACGGTCTTTCAGTGAGGTATTGGGGACATACTTAATTGCAATTTGTTAATACTAATAACAGCAGACATTTAAGGAATGTACCTACACTAAAATAAGCGATTTCATGAAAAGTTTCGAAATATATTAATCATTTTGTATTAAAACCCATACATTTAGGATTCTAAAAATTGTTGTCTGTAGTTTCTTCGATAGTTAGAAGCAAAGTTATTGCCCAAGTTATGAATCAGAAGAGAAATTTTCGAGATCGAAACTAAGCCATAGAATTGTAAACAACGCATCTCAACAGCTATTTCTTTACACTTAAACAATGTGAATGTACTATTTACATGTTAAAATATAGAGTTAAAATTATTTATTTACTGTTTTTCATGCCCTGGCGTTGCTCAGGATTAAAATACTTTCATGACTAATATTTTTGATGCAAAAAATACTTTTGCATGGTCGAGCTCCCTGGTTTGTTTATTTTGGATTCATAGACCGTTTCCCTGTAAACTTCCGATTTAAGCAATCGCCAAATCTATTTGACAACTGTATAAAGCGCCAAGTTCGAATAAGTTCTTTCTTTAGTAAGTAGAATGTTGAATTCCGAGTTCTTTGAGTTTGTGTAATCCTTTCTTTTTAAATCGGTTAAGCTCTTAAAGAATTCAAATTCGATATGGAACTGTTGTAATTATCTAAATCGTTTGGTTTTGAATTTAACCGCCAGTGATTATATCCAAGTCCTTTGGTTATAAATTTAACCGAAAAACAAATCTTGGATGTCGAAAAAAGAGCTATAAAGAATAATTTTGGCAATCTTCCACTAAATTAGGCTCTTATTTTAAGTAAAAATTCAGCGCTACAACAATAGAAACATTGAATTTAATATTTTCAAAGTATTCTTAAGGCGTAACATTAAAATGCTCCACTTTAAACATAAATTAATATCCTCAAACAGAGTGTTGAAATTTTGAAGATTCCCATTGACTTAACATTATCACCCGAAGCGGAAGTTACACTCGGAAGTCCAATTTACAAGTAAATAAACAAACCAGAAAACTCGTACATAGAAAAACATAATACCTAAAATTCCTTATTCGTCTGAAACGTTTTTTAAAAATTAAAATGAGAATATAAATTGAACCAGACGATTATTAAAAACCACCGATAGCTTATTTTCTCCATGAGTTATTAATAATTTTCGCATATATACTTCAAATTTATTTACAAATCGTGCTGTATATGAAAGATTTTAAGGGATGTTTTGGGACAATTAATTAGATAGTAAAGTTTTCATGAAAAAAACCGTTAAAATAAATATTAATAAAAAATAAAATAATTAATCCTCATCGAGAATTAGACTAATGTCATCTAGAAACAGTTCTTCTTATGTATTCTAGATCTTTACCAATAAAAAAAGTGTTACAAAATGTGAATTTAATAAACAATTTTATTTTTGAAAACATATTAAAATGAGGGAAATAAATTGAACAAAAATGCAACTTCTGTCATGAAAATCTAATTTTTCAAACTTTCAATATGGTTTAAAATTAGTTTTTGTGAAATAATTCATATTTTCGAAAAAATATCACGAAAAATGACGAAATCTTGCTTAATTTCCAATTCACAAGATTTTTTATTGCCTTTGTGGTTTTTAAAAGTTGGCTGTGATCTTTCTTTTCTTATATAAAATATATTAATGAAAATAAGCAAAACTTTCAGGAAAAAAGATAAATTAGTTCAAAGTCTTAACATTTGCCTAGCAACGTGTTAATTCCTAAAATGTTAATTATTGTTATGGTGCTGAAAATTTTAAATACAAATAAAATGCAATTTTTACTGCACCTAATTAAGCACCTACCTTTTTTAGGCACCTAAAAATGAACATCCGTCAGTGGAAGTAGCTGAAAACAAAATTAGTAAATTGCGTTTATTTTAAACAATTGAAAGATTAAAGAAAACCCCCAAAAAATTTTAAATACAATATTTTTTTATTAACAATTTTCTAGATATATATACTGCCAACTTTAAGTTAAGAAAATTGAATTAACAAATATACTGATTGCACATAACCAACTCACGGAAACGCAAATAAAAATATGCACATTACAAAAACAAGTAAAAATATATATTTGTACTGCAGATTTTTAAATTTAATTACATAACACGAAAATAAGTAAATTGGAGAAAATAGAAAAATCAGAGATCTCTATCGCATTATGCATTATCGTATCAAACTGGGATGAATTTCACTTTACCAACAAGACATTTTGCTGCTGCCGTGTTGAACTAGAGTTGTTGATTTGACAAGAAGCGAAATTTGAGAAGCTTGGTGAAAATACACATTTTTTGAGCTGGTTTTTATGAATTAAATTCGTAAATTTTTCACTTCATAAAAGAAACTTCTGCTGCCGTTGTGTTAGCGCTTGTGGCGAAAGACAAAATGGTTGATGAAACGCAGATATTCACGGTCGATCAGTTTGCTGATTAATTTCAATGAACACTAACTTTTCGTTCATATTATTATTATCACGCTGCTCACCTTCTTGATATAAGCGTTTACACCATCGTTCACATTTTATTTCACCCACTCTCTAGAAGCCCAGAACCGGGTCGTTGTTTCTTACCACACGATAGCTTCAGCAGCCCGTCGAAAAGTTTGATACTTCAAAATTATATTGTTGGAGATCTTTGTAGATTTTTATCTCATCGTTAAATAGAAAATTTGTTCTACTCGTTTGCACGTCTGCAAGGCCGAGAACCGAAGGAAAAAATCCAACGGTCTCGAGCCTCTAGGGTGCGAGCGTTCAGATCAGAAACTTCAAACCAAAAGACAAAGGAATACTTCCAGACAGGTGACGCGCAAAACCAGATTACATACAGAAACGTCCGCTGTACAAAATGGCGAGCAAATAGTTCCGTTAAATAAAGTAATTTAGAATTTAATAGACCTTGAAACATTAAAGTAAATAACATAAAAAGTTAAAACAATTAATATTTAAGTTGATTACTAAGTAAATAAATCTGAAAAATTAAGGTATTTGATAAAACTGTAAAAATTACCGTTGAAATTTAAAAGTTGCCAAAGATGCCACCAGATAATAAAGGAACTTTGGTGGCGAAAATTTAAATATTTAAAAATACTGGAAAAGCCGAAAAATGATGTAGTTGCATTTTTTGTAATCTAACACAACGGAGTAGCTATAAATTTGCATTATTTCACAATTGCCCTGCATGTAATTAATTATTTATTAAATTTTGAAAAATTAATAAAAATTATAGAAAAAATTTCACAGATATAAAATTGGCATTATTGAAAAGGTAAAAACTTTGAACTTTAAGATGGTATAAAAATATTTTTTGGGAAAAATTCGCTTCGAACTTACTGAGGGAAAACGGTTTCGGTTAATTATTAATTAACTGACTGTTTAATTAACTTTTGCACTTTGAAAAGTTAACAGATATCTTCCTCTTGTTTGAAATAATGAGTACGCAAAATTTGGTTTAAATCGGTCCAGTGGTTTAGGTGGAGATATGGAACATAGCCACATACACACATATCCACATACACACAGTGGATTTTATTTATATTAAGATTTATTATTTACTTAGGCGTATCTGGCACCTGTTTTTCTACTTACGGGATATTTTACCTAAAGGAAAGTTCTCTCACTATAAACACTGTTATTAGTTACTAAGATAGCAGTTTTGTTTTTCAACTCAGACGTTATACGGCTGATACCTGTATTTAACCATTTCAATATAAAATTTGAATCAGAAATTATTTTTAAAAAAATCTACATAGAAATTGATACTATGAGAATTAAGAAATCGAAGCGACAAGTAGAACAAAAAACATAATTACCATGAAAAAAAACTAAAAGCTAAAAGAAAAGTCAAGAAGGTTAAAGAAAGCTTGAATTACAAATAATATGAATGTCGAGTTGTTAAAATAAGTATATAATTTTTTGTGGAACTTTAAAATCTTTATTTGCGCTTCCTAGAAAACTGTTACTTTCATTTTTTCTATTACGAAAAATCTCATTTTTTAAAAATTTTGAAGTTATTCAAATAAAATTTAACCGCAGTGTTCTATACATCTCTAGGTATGCTCTGAACATGAAATAAAGCTTTTAAATTTATAATTATTTATTTTTGAGGTGTTTTTATTTAAAAATTGGTAGTTTTTTCTTGTAAAATCCTGGTGCGTATACAAATTTTGGTATATCTCAGTAACTTTAAAAGGTACTCTAAATAGATTCTGCTTCACAACACAGGCATAAAAAATATATTATTTAATCAAAAAGTGAAATACATACATTATAATTTGTTATAGGAAGTTTTGGAAGACTTCAATGTTTACTAAATTTTGACCAAATATGGCCAAAAATTCGAAAATAAGAAAAAACGTTCATTTAAATGGCATTTGAATTTACGGTTTTAAACATCATTATAAGTATATTTAAATTATTATATATAAAGATTTATGTAAAGGATTTGCCTTCAAAATAACGCGTGTGTGTTTTTATGAGAGGGAAGATCATAGTGTTTCCATGTTAATAGTTGCCTTTTCCTGTTTAGTTCCCTCTAAACGTGCATTTTTCTTTTTCCGAAAGTATGATTTTCCCACGATTCTACCCAAATGGTTCATATTATAAAATTTGATAACTCTACTTGCACTCTCGACTGTAAACTTTACTAAACATATATTCCAGTACATTTTTTGTAACTTTATTAAGTTAATGTTTTTGTTTTCTAAATACAGGGAGAAACATTTGTGTACAATATAGATGCTCAAAACTGTACATTTATTGGTTGAATATTGTAAATATAACTTAGGAAGTTATATGTATGATAGTGAGTCCACGGGGATAAAGAAAGCTCATCCTTTAGAGACAAATCATGTTACCTGGGGCTCCTGGAAACAATGTTGTCTCCAAAGTGAATAAAATCGTTGGATAAACATTTAGAGACTGCGATGAAGAAAAGATCTTAGATTTTATTTAGGGGGAAGGGGGTGCGCGACGTCTACTGTTCACTTGTATATTCTTTACATTACAGCGGAAAATAGTGCGACCACTCTATAATTTTTTTTTTTATTTTTCTACGTGCAACTTCTCCGAAAGGTGCCAATCTGGTAGAAATGAAGACTATATTCCACCTATTTACCATGAAACAGTCGACATTGATTTTTTTAATCTACAGTTCAATGCAGGTATTGATGATGCAGTTTTAATAGTTACACTCCTTACTTTCTTGTTGAAGTGGAATTTTATAGTTCATTTCTCCATTATAAATTTAAAATAAATAAGTAAAAGTAATTTAAATCGAATTTTCTTATCATTTTCAAAATTTCCCTCAGTGCATCACATCCATTCCCATCGTTGAATCAGATGCGAAACAATAGCATAAAATAAGACAGATTATATGTAGAAAGGATTTATTCATCCACAAAATTTTGAAAGAGAAAAAAAATACCTTCTGTACAGGGACTAAATAGAATTACGATAAACAATTTGACAGTTTTAATCAAAAATTCAAAAAATTGCTAACTCATTTCAAATTTTGAAAATGCTTGATTCCTCTTAGTTTTTAGCATAGAAACAGATTTTAATATTAATAGAATATTGAACTGAATGAACTAGAGTAATCGTAAAATTCTTCCAGGTGTTAAGATGCTTGATGCAATGCGTAGAAAGGAGAAAAATATGGATATTTTCTTTCCAGAGTGTTAAATATTAATTAGTTATTATTTGAATGAAGAAAGTATATCGCATTTTTGTTTCTTTGTTTACCAGATCCGAAAAATTGCAATCCATCCAAATTTCTGTGTTTGAACTGGAATTGCATCGAGAGCAATTGGTTCTGCGATGGTGCTAAAGACTGCGCGGATTACTCCGACGAGCGGTTTTGCAGTAAGTTCCACTTCATTGCTAAAACTCTATCAAAACCGTAACATTTTGTATACTTCTTAGACCCTTGAAATTTACTTTCTAGTCTATATTCATTTTCCGTCATTTTTTTCGATGAATTATGTTCAAAATTAATTAATCAATATGTTAATTAAATTATGTTATAAAAAGTATTGTGACAATTCAAATAGCTTCGTAACTTTAGAACTTCAATAAACCCCCGAACAATAAAGACAAAAATTTGAAACAGTCATGCTTTGGAAATTTCTGTTCTCTACAAACTATCATTAAAAGAGATTACCAGATTACTCGATGAAATTTTTCTTTCCACAGGAAATAATTTCTTGTGCGAAATGCTCCTAAATTATAAATATCATATAACAAAGGCCTCAATAAAATAAATCTGTACAATATCAGCAGGATTTACAGGTTCCAGTCATTGAAAGAAGAATTATTCTATGAAATTAAAGCCTGTACTTATTCAAGAAAATTATTAGAAGAAATACTTAATTGGTGGGGTCAAAAAATAAATTTAACATCCGTGCTAAACTTCAAAATGTAGAACTGGAAAAGAAATGATAAATATAAGATGGGTAAAATTTATATACCGTAAAACGGGGTTACTTTGCATCGATTTTATTTTGGGTAAGAATTAGAGATTAGTTGCATGTATTTCTCTAAAAATAGAGCTTTTCTTATTTTTTTCTCGTTAAGTGGTTACTAGAGAAACGTTTTGCTGCAAAATTTGGATTATACAGTACTTTAAGAACAAACTATAATTTTCCGAAATTTTGGTTAAAAATTAAATCATGATTGGGAATTCTTCGCAATGGCAGTTTTTTCAGTATATTTCGATAGCAAATTTAATGTAGATAATGTTAGGTATATTTATTGAAACCTTGGGTGGAAATATATAAGAAAAAATTTTTTATAAATACCTAACCGTAATTAACAATTTTATGCCATTGTGTCCCGTCAAATCAGGATGACGTTTTAGAAACCTTTGATCCAATCATTTCCGGGTGTTTTGTTAATATATCCACCTATTACCACACATTCTTAGTAAGAAAAAGTATTTTTTATCTTTTAATATTTATAACATTGATAGTAAAACCGAAGTCAATGAACTGGTCTACACGTCGCAACGGTCTTTTTCTTGTCATTGAAGAAAACCAGAGTGTTTCCTTATATGAATTATCTCTCTTTTGTAACAAACTGTAAGCTTGGGTGTACTAAAAAATGCTGTCTCTTTAAGAGTACCGTAAACTTATAAAATAGCTTTAAAACAAGTTTCTAAGGTCTGTGGAGAAACATTCATATATCTATGAGTCCCTAACTCCTTTTATACACCCTGAGCATGACTAAAGCGAAAGCAAACATTGTTCTTATTATTAGTAAATAAAATATAAATTCAAATAACCAGCTGGGATTGGTTTGCTTCGCAAAATTCCATTGCACAAAACATTCCTCTCTTTCGGTGCAAAGTTACTCCAGGTTAGAAAAAAATTATAACAACGTAACTAACAAATTTAGTTGGCTTCCAAAGCAACAAAATGAAAGCCAGGTTTATTATTTTTCACATTTAATTGCACTTGCCATCAGAAATATCATACTTTATTCACCAGAGACAGACTTCTCAGTATTAAAATTTTCGCTGAAAAATTGACTCAATGTCTCTACCTTATGTAACTTCCTGTATAATTGTTATACAAGTTTAAGGAATGCAATAACATAGTCAGTATTGCCAATAAACTAGTTGACAATTTCATTTTTTCTCAAAAACTTTGCACTGGTGCAAAGTTACCTCTGCTAGTGCAAAGGAACCCCGTTTTACGATAGTCATTTTTTAATCCAGTCTAAGAAAACGTTAAAGGTTTTGTTTATTTTTTCACGAAATGATATAAAATGATTCCTTTTCTGGTATGTCCACTTCCATTGCTTTTTCTGAAGATTACTGAATTGGTACATATCTTTTAATAGGTTAGTGATAAATAAAGTACGATATATTTTTTTCAAATTAACCAGATGGTGCATGAATTAATAAAATATCTATCGCAACTTTTACAGAATTAATATAAACGACTATTAATAATATAAAAAAATATTACATACAATTAAACTAATAGATTAAACTAAAATAATTAACATTTAATTTATCTAAAAAAATTATCAATGTTCAATTACACTATTTTTATCACTAAAAATATGTATTAGCACAATGTATGTGAAATATTTAAATTGCAAGTGTATCCAAATTAATAATATTAATTACATCTATATATGATTTGCACGATTATAAACTTTCAAATTTGTTCCTAAAAACTAAATTTACTAAAATTGTAAAAATGAATAAAGCACCCTTCTCTTTTTACTTTCTCGTATACGAAGTATACAAAGAGATAGTATTGTATAATCGTCAAAAAAATTCGAATCCGAAATTTTGACCAATCTTCACGTTTTAGACCCCCCCTGATTCCGAAAAACAATTTTCGAATTATGTCTCTCTGTCTGTATGTCAACACGATAACTCGAAACCTATTAGAGCTACGACTAATATGTGATCTTGACACATAATTTGTAGATTTCCATCAAATTTGGACAAACTTCGTCAACGGGAAGTGTGTCTGCCTGTCCGCGTTCATGTGAACTCTATAAATCAAAAACTTAAATAGCTGGATCGATAAAATTTGGTACACAGTTTTTCCATCAGAAATATAGGTCCGTATAACATTTTGGGCCAAACTCGTCAAGGGGGTGACCGTCTGTCTGTCTGTATAATCGAATAATTTTGAACTCCATAACTTCTTAACAAAATTACTAAGATAAATGAAATTTCTTATGTAGTCTTGAAATCCTAATTGCAGATTTGTCTCCAATGTTCGTTTAAATCAGATTAAAAATGGCATGGAAGCGGTTTTTTCTCCATTCTACGCAAAAAAATGTTGCGAGCTGTAGAGCGAGTGATTTCCCAACCTTATTCATGGAATACCGTACGTGTTCCGGCGCGCGGTGAATTCCCCCCTCCCATACCCGTGTTATTCGTAGGCGAGAAAGTTTTGGGGAGAAGTCACCCCCGCTGTTTAATACCATGCAATTTACGACAACTTGACAGATAGTGAATGCGCTCTCGGGCTTTGCCCCAACTACTGCCACGCTAGGGATCTCTGACGACCGTACGCACTTGGTCCTCTTTAACGGCTTACTGAATACCGTCGTTTTTCTGTGCCTCCTGAGCGCCTAGTTTCCGTCATTAACAAATGTTTCATCATTTAAACCGTCTGAAAGAGCGTAACTTCGAAAAGAATCTGAATGTTTATAAAGGTTACTATTATTTAATGGCAATTGATTAATAAATATTAGTTTAATGACGTACTAGTATGCTTATTTTCGTTCAGCACATAAACGTAGCTTTAGGATCTTCCCATCTGGCTGGTATCATCGGTACATATAATCACAGATGCATGAAATAAACATACGAAATGTCAGCAATCTTTACGGGATTCAGTTCTTGAAACCAAATATTTTAAAACGAAGTGAAAATTAGCTTAATATTTCTGTTATTTAATTTCGAACGACACATAGATATGAATTTTATGACACGCTAAGAGAACTCTCACTGTGTTTCTCCAGATATACATTCTTCAGTTCCTTGTCCGCCTGGCTGGTATCGTTGTCCAACTGGGACCAGATGCATCCCATTTCTTTGGATGTGTAATGGACGGACAGAATGCCCCGAAATATCCGAGGAAGTTAACTGCGGTAATACCTTTTCCTTATGCATTACTTCCGAAAATATAATTATCTTCAATAATCTTGTTGTACTTATTCTGTATCCTATTCTCTTAAAATTCAAAAGCTGTTTGTTCATGCCCAACTGGGGTTTATCTTTCATCAGTTTCAAACTTCTGATAATGTATGTTAGTAAGGCGTGTTGGAATCTGGCTATTTCACAAATCATCGCGATGAAATCTGAATCAGTTGAGAAGGTGAACTTTTGAGAGTCGTTATTAAATAAGTTTAACTACGAAATATATTTTTTCATGAAAATTTTAGGATCTAATGAATTTTTCCTAACTAATATTCAGTTGGAAAATTGTTGGAATTATTCTAAAACTTGTCAGTTTTTAGATTATTCATCTGCTCCGGAACCTTGTGAACTGGTAAATAATATCATCGCTGAACAAGAAATGAGTTTATACCTCAGAAAAAAAATCAAACGTATTATATTTTATGCTCAAAAGATGAAATCCATGTCTTCGATATTATTCTCCTAAAAAGTAGCATTTTTTGCAGATCGATAAACCAGAAAAGAGTAAAGGTTTCGTGACAAAATGGTGAATTTAGTAATAGCGTTTTGTTTTCCACAGATTGCTAAGAATATTTACTTGAAAATGCAACATTTTATTGTTAGAAACATAATCTAATTTTTTAAATAAATATTCCAAACCATTCCTGATATTGTTATGGTTAGAAACACCAAAACTTGCCTTTGAATATGAAGTATTCAGAAAAGAGAGTCTGATTTAATTAATTGCATGTAGCACAACATTTCAAAATACAGAATATTTCAGGAAAAAAAAGAAGAACGAGAGACATTAACGATGTGTTCCATCGTTCTCTTCTATGTTCTCGTATTAGATGTGAAAGGTATGAGCTGGAGGGAGGGAGACGGAGGGAATTTAACTTCAAATTTTATAAAAAAGATATCGAAGGATCTCCTTATACATATTACATTTCTGTTATTGAAGCAATTTTCCAATCATTTCTATTCTTTGTAGGAATCACTACGGCGATACCGCCAACTAGCATTGCTGTGACATCGCCAACTAACACTGCTGTGACATCGCCAACTAACACTGCTGTAAAATCGCCAGAATACACTGTTTTAAAATCTGAACTGAAGTCATGGCTCTTGGGGAGCAGAAAACCGGGTTGCAGGCCGGACCGATGGGGGCCTCAGGTCCACCGAATCGCCGTCGCTCTACATTTAGCGGACAATTCTACTTTCAGCCCTGGGAACAATACTGGTGAGGAAATCCGCTACGAGCTGACGATGCAACTTCACCGCATTGGAAAGTAAGGAAGAGTTTCTTCTCTTTTGGAATACGCAGATCCAGTTAAAATCGTTCTCATTAACGCTGTTTGATCTACCAAGAATTTTCATTTTGAAATACTTTCAGATAAAACAGAGTTGTAATATTGGGTAAATGCAGTTACAATTATAAATGGTTAACTTTAAAATCAATTGTCTTTCATTAAAATGCTCTGGATTGGAAATCTACTCATAAAAAAGAGAATGTGTGTGTATTAGCGCTCCACATTGCAAACCTCTGGAACTAGAACTACGAAATTTGACAGCCATGTTTTGTAGGTGGGAATGTTCAACTCGGAGTGGATTTTTAAAAATTTAAATTACCATTTTAATCAATTAAAAATTAAACGAAATTTTGATGTTTTTCCTTTGTATCTTCCTAAAACTTTACTGCACAAAAATTATTTCTTCGCCGTCTGAAAATCCAAAAACATTATTCTCTGAATTATAGAAATCCAATTGTCATCCCACTTTTTTATTAATTTTAATAAATTTTTAAAAATATTTTTGCATAATTTACAACAATATTTTTAATTATTAGATTGAAACTGAAAACGCTTTCCTTGTTTATATGTACTTACATTTTTTACATGTTTATCTCCCATTGTTGAAATCTAAGAAATTTAAATTATTAGTTTTTTATATTCTTCGATAAAATTATAATGAATTATGCATTCTTTCTTCATCAATTTTTTTGTGAAATTTGTAAACAAAGGTCTATAAGATGTTAAGTTAATTAAGAAGTATATCCGAAAAAATATGGTTGCTATCTTTAATTCCTATTATCGGCAACCGTAAAATGGAGATAATTGCAAATGGAGTTAATTACCGTAAATTGCACCTATATTTCTCTCTTCGAAAGGAATTTCGAAATTTGAACGTATTTCACTAAAAAAATAACTTTTCTGATTTTTTCCTGTTTGAGTGATTACTAAAGAAGCGTTTAGCAGAAAAATTTGAATCATACAGTAATGTAACTATAAATTATATTTTTTCGAAATTTTCGTGCAAAATGACCACACTGGTGGGGATAATTTGCACTAGTTATTTTTCAATCAAAAATTCAGTAACAAACTCACTGTGTTCAATATCAGACATATTTCTTGAAAACACGAGTAGAAATATAAAAGGAAAACAAATTATATATACAGGGTGTTTCAAATAAAGGTGGCCAAAATGGAAGGGTAGGTGAAGCAAAGAGATTTAATTAATTTTCTTAAAAGAATATGCTGTCGGAAATGCAAAGATTATCCGCTACTGGGACTATTTGTCAGTGAATGAAGTAAAAGAAAATGATACAGCCGATGATACGCATAACTCAGAGTAAATGGAATATAAATTTATAATAGCGCAACTACCCAGTTTCATGAATAGCAATATGCGAAGCGTGTATCCCCTTAGACGGCAAATCCTTTGAGCATTTGCTTTACGCATTCCAAAGGTGTTCTGTACTGTGTCTTACTTGCCGCGCACGACTTCCAATGTTGGAATTTATGCAACTTCTTAGATTTCCTTACGTGAAGTAGTTTCCTTTCATAAGAGACTCTTCGCTTGGGGTGCCAAAAAAAATCTTCTTCTTTTTTAAGAGTACACTTACTTTGTGAAATGGCATTAAAGCACTCTTCTAGGGTCACAAAAGAGAAATTCATATAATTACAATTCCCTAACTATCTTTCATACATCATGGGATTATCTTAAGTAAAAGAAAACATTGGTATAAATTTTATTTAGTAGAAAAATAAATTAACAAACCAACTGGGGTCGCTTTGTGCCTCAAATTTTCATGGTGCAAAGAAACTCTCTTTTTCGTGCAAAGTTACCCCACGTGAGAAAAAGTTAATAACAACTTAATTAAGAAATATAAAAGTTATTCAAAGAAACAAAATGAAAGCTGAGTTTATTTTGTTTCACACTTAAAGGCACTTGCCGTCAGAAATATTATACTTCCTGCACCAGAGACAAATTTTTCAACGCTAACTCTTTTCCTGAAAAACTAGCTGTATATTTTCTTCCTTCTGTACCCTTCTGAATTATTGTTAAATACGTTTAAGGAATGATATAATCAAGTCATTTCTGACAAGAAATGAGAAAAAAATTTCATTCTCTTAGAGTTGATCTCTATTTGATTTTTCAGCAAAACATTTTGTACTGTTACAAAGTTACCTCCAGGAGTTCAAAGATACCCCATATTACGGAAAGTGAAATTCGCGCCAATGAGATGCTAGATTACGCAGACAGTTCCACAACTCCATTAGAAACGTTGATACAGACAATAGGGTGGATCGAAAATCCAAAGTGTGGATAAAATAATCGGCATAGGGTGCAAAAGTTGTCTTTTAAGTGTACTAGGATACATGCAAAATTTCTTCAACTTCGTTTAATATCTTCCGGTGCCCCAAGACACTTAAATATTTGCAAAAAAACGATTTTTATGCAAATTTTGAATTAAAAATTAAAAATGTGTTAAAGAAACGATTTTATAGGCAAAAACGTAGAGGATAGGGCGAAGGAATGATAAAAATACCGACAAAAATTGGAAAATTATCGTAATCAAAAAATATAGTGTCTGTTCGATATCACATTTTGTAAGTGTACAAATTTCGATATATGTGATTGCCAAAAAGACATGAAAATTCTACTTGCTGAGCGATTGTTTATAGAAGATCAAAGATTAGAAAGGAAAATGTTTATTGGAGAAGTGGACGTAATTGCGACCAAAAAAAAGAGAAAAGGAAAAAAGAAAACAGATGGAAGGCAAAAGAATAAAACGTAAAATGGTTAAAACTGATGTTGATGCTGCTCATAATTAAACAATGGAGCTACTTGAGCTCAACACTATGTTTTCGTCCTTGTATAGAGATACGATTGTAATTACCTTGGAATATCAATCGTAAAATCGTTTAGATTTCCCTACCTTAGCAAGACAATGTGATCGATACGCAATTTCAGATAGAGCAGCTGCTTCATTTTCCAGTGCTGTTTTACAAGACATTCGAATTGCACACGAACGAGAGACTTCGCATGTGGTAGATCGCAATAAAAATCGTAGACAGCGTAAAAAGCTTTAAAATGTAGTTGCAGAGTCTAATAAATTAACAGTGTCTTGATCTCTTTTAACCGGATTATGTTTCGATGGGAGAAAAGACAACACGAAAGTGCTAATTAAGAAGGACACAAACTACTACCCAAAGACCACGAAGGAGGAGCATTATACTCTTGTAAACGAACTTAACTCAGTGTATATCGGCCATGTTACTGCTAAACAGGAGGAGCTAAAGCTATAATAGAAGCAATACTCAACTTTTTTTAAATCAAATTATATGCAATTAAATGGGCTAACAATAATTGGATGCGATGGAACAAATATTAATACTGGGCACAAGGGAGGTATTATTCGCTTGATGGAATTGGCTTCAATAGACCATTACAATGGAAGTTACACGGAGGAATGGTCAAAATATCCAAGCCATACCCAAATTGTAGAAAGATGTTTTCGCTTAGTGTTCTGAAGCATCGGAAAGTGTATATGGAGAAGAGAAGAGACACGGCTTCATATTGAATAGGATACAATCAAGAAATCTTATCAAGCATTATAATAACAAAAAGGATTACGTCCTTTAGAAATATGTAAATCTTCAAACTGATAGAATTAAAAAATCTATAATATAAGTTCAGTTTTCATAAGTTTTGTGATTTATTGCTTTGACTATTCAATTTATACATCATGTATTATTATAAAATTATAATTATTTATAAGTATACTTTAATACTTGAATAATCTGACAATTTTTCAAATATTTTTCATTAATTCACAATTTTGAATAGATATTTGTAAAAATGTGAATTTTTAACTTTTGGGGGCTTTCGTGGCACCAGAACATATGAATGAATGTGAATAATAATAAAAAAATGTAAACTAATATATCCAAAACAAAACTTTCTTACCCGGCGTTAAAGAAAATTTTGAAAATATTTTTTTATAAATTTCCAAAAAAAAATGTCATTTTTAACAGTTTTTGGGGCACTTGGGGCACTGGAAGATATGAATGGATTTCAATAAAAAAATATATGTAAACTAATATACCTAAGACACAACTTTCCCACCCCATGCCAAAATTAATTTCAAAACAAAACAAAAAAAATTGTAAAGTTTCATAAAAAAATTAATTTTTAACTATTTTTGAGGTGCTTGGGGCACCGAAAGATATAAATGTATTTCCATAAAAAAAATTATATAAACTAATATACTTGAGACGCAACTTTCCCGCCCCCTGCCAAAAATAATTTCGAAAAAAAACTTTTTTTCTATACTTTTCGATCCACCCTAACAGACAATGAACTGAGCAGGTGAAAGGCTTCTAAAAAACTGTTTACATGTCTTTCACAATTTTAAAATTAAAATTACTTTGTCAAGCGCACTATGACTATAAAATTATGCTTGAGAAATTCAATTGAAATTAAACACAGTGAGTAATCCTGAGGAGCAAGTTTGTCACCTAAGGGAGCTAATATTCAAATAAAACCAAATATATCGCACACATATTTCTGAAGTGAAGTCAAAAACATGACATTTTGAGTTATAACAATGTCAGTATTTCTATAAAAACTCTTTTTTCCAACCAGGAAAATGTACGTAATTACCTTAAAATCCTCCCATCCAGAGCTGTTTGAATTTTTTGTGATGTGATTGGTTTTTGTTAATTTTTGTCGGAATTCTCTCAGAACATTGATTTTCGATTTGTGTAACTTTAAAAATAGGCAAAGAATTAACAATGTGAATTCAAAAGCAGGCTTTTATTACCTAATTCTTGAAATTCTTATCTATTTAATAGGAGTAGAATATTATAAAATGAGATTTCTATCGTATATATTGGCAAATGTGAATTTGATAATCTGCAATTAATGAAGGGGGAAATAGTTCTTTCTTCAGAGGTTGACGTTGAAACCTTAACACGTCTGCACACTCCGAAAGCGATTTTCTACATATAATAACCAGAATTAAATTAGAAATTTTATTTTAAGCAGAAATTGCAATTAACGACCAGCTTAGAAATCTAGGATTTGTTTGGAAGAAATCCACATTCCTAGTTCTTTTTTGTCTGAATTAATAAATTGCTCTGGAAAAGAATGAATATGAATGAAATGAATGATTGAATGAACGAATTTACAAGAAATTTCAACTGCTTTCACATGACTCTTTTATACCAGATTTAAACATCGATATCATTAACGGCATTGGTCAGGTTAAAGCAATCCTATGATTTTGTCGCAATATCTTAAATGTTCCAGCACAGGAATTTATGAAATTTACCTGAAGTTTCCCAAAATCTCAATATCCATTCATTTCCAAAATGTAAATAATCGCCGAGCATATAAAATATCGGCTAACTTTTCCAATTATAGAAAGGATGCAAAACGACGTGGTGTTGTCGAAAAGACTGAAAGTGACGTCATGGACAGCAAATTTAGTAGGTTGACGCGTTAACGCTCTAATATAATCCTTTTTGCAAAGACCTAGTACAAAGTACTATGTGCATGACAATGTATGAAAGCGGTCTTTGTGTATTAAACATTCCCGAGTTTTATTCTGTGGAAGTTTCGACAGTAGAATGTCATCGCGGTTGTCCTCGTCTTCGCCATATCGCAGTTCAGAATTACGAGGCTTGTCCACAATCGACCTCGTGTAACATCAAAATAATGCCTTTAGTTTATAAGCAAATCCATATTAAGGACGAAGAAAAAGATCTTGAAGACAAAGAGAATTAAATCTATTATTACTATTATCTTAAAATGCTTTCTTAAAGTTCTTTACTGTTCACTCGGAGCAATTTCCATACCAAAAACTAAGTCATATTTTTCTACAGGGGTAGGAAGAGGAGATCTCAGAAACTCGCCCTGTTGATGGAGTTGTCATCGTTCTCATCTTATAACAAACACTTTAGAATTAAGCGTTTTGTCCACATTGACCTTGTGTGACATCAAAACCATAAGTTTATCATGATTGTAAGCAAATTCTTATTGAGTGTGAGGAATAAGACAAAGAGAATCAAATATATTTCTAATTTTTAAAAATAATCTTTAAAGTGTTTTCTTAAATTTCTTTCCTGATCAGTTAAAGAAATTTCTATAACAAATCTGAGACCTCTTTATCTCCAGGGACAGAAGAATGAGCTCTCAGGAACTTGCCTTGTATATCCACGCCCTTCTGGTGGCCTGCATGGACCCGAGGAACTTCTACGGCGACGACTTGGTCGGGGATCTGCGCAGCAGGGTGGAGGAGGGCGGGAACTACACCAACCCCTTCCTGATCCTCGTCCTATGCAACGCCGGGGACGACATGACGGTCAGAGACGTGGAAAGAGTGACCGCCGCCTACGACTCGCAGCACAGACTCTTCTGGGCAGGTGATTGGCATTTAAGCGTGTGTTTAATAATTGAATTTGAGTTATTTTTATTTGAATTTGATAGAGTCTTAATTTAATGTTTTGCTGTTTCTGAGTGACAGATGTCCTGAGTGGGAATTTTTTTTAAATGTATTGGTGAGCAAACATTTGTTTATTAAGGATATCATGTAGCGGATTCAAATCAGAAGATTCGGACTTTGACTCTGACAACCATGCTGCTGATGTTCGTCGTGCTTGACTCGTCGTAATTGTAAACGAGCTTGTGGCAACTTAAAGACTTGACTGCCAGCGGAGTATATAAGGACGTTCAACCGAGAACTCTTTCTCTCTTTTACCTTTTCCTTCCAGGTTGTCTACACCCGGTTCCTTCGGTGATTGATGTTTTCTTCACCCGTGTTTTGGAGTTCATGGGCTTACCCTAACATCCTGAAGCGTCATGACATACCGTTTTTAATATTGTTGTTTGTGTTAAATAAATTGTTTTATTCACCCAGCAGCGCCTTCTGATGTGTGTGACATACACCCCCACATGCGCCACAATCATGCTTTATTTAATCATGTAGTGTTACGCTTTAAAATATCTTTTCAAGATTCTTTAAATTTGCTCGATTGTCTATGTGTTTTAGAAAATTTAATTTTAAATATTAACACAGGATAAAAGAAGAATAAACGCACCAGTCTTTATTCTGAAAACTGTTGCTGGATCATGTTTCCTGAAAACTTTTTTCTTAGGATAACAAAATTTTTTTGAAGTGCTCAAATAAAAGTTATTTGAACACTTCAAAAAAATTTGGGAACATGTGTACTGGGGGGTTGAAAAATCAATTTTTCGAATATCGAATTCTAATAGGGCGCAACAGTTGTGTATTACCATGCTAAGCAACCAAAAAGTATTTTTTAAAATATATTTTTAATCTTAAAATCGAGCAAAGCGCCTAAAATTTGGAAAAAATGCCAAAAAACCAATATTTAACTCTTCGGTAAAATTTGGCAGGCTGCAGATTTTGGTTTCTAATAGCACCTAAGTAACTCATTTTAGTTGCCTGATGGCAGAAAAATTATATTTAAAAACCATGCACTATATTTTGAGTTCGTGCAAAGGACAAAACTTTTAGAGTTTAGTTGAAAATTTGAGGTTTCTACAATTTAACAAATAAATTAATTGTGGAATTTTAAATTAAAAAATGAAATCTTTCTATGTATAAGACCGTATTTGGCGGACGGATATCTTTCAATGGCAAATCAGACAGGTGCATTTGTCTTCATAATGTAGTTAACAAGCATTTTGAGCTCGCTTGTAATGCTTGTTTGGGAAATGAACAAACGTAAGACCCTGATTGCACAAGTCAGCCATCGGGAGTGACTGAGAGGTCGAGGACTCTTGCGGCCTGATCTGGAGTGCATTGCCCTGTCTGGATTACGCTGAGAATATCCAGAAGGTACTGTTGATCTTTACTAAGATCAGTTTTATTTATATTGATTTCATCTCACTTAATTTCCTTCGAAATTTATACTAGGCAATTTCCGACAATTAGTCAGTTGTTTACATATCTTCCCAGAAAATGACACTGTTTCCGTCGTCTCTCCCTCCAAATATTCATATAAATATTTGAATGGTAGGTCGTTGAAGTGAAGTATGCATATGAACCACTGCATCGAGAGCAGAATTTTAAGCTCTATGATGCGGATAACACCATTTTTCCATCCTGTGTTTATTACTGTACCTCTAAAACCAATCGATTCCAGTTCATTAATGTCAACATCATTATCTTCCAGTTACTTAAGAATTCACTTGGCCACTACCGGTTCTACATGCTGGTGTGACGTGATCGACATATTGCCCAACACTTTCCTTATTGTTCGGTATATTTTAGTTCCTATTTTTTCTTCAAATATAGTATTATCTTTTATACCATTAAAATGTATTCTCTTTGTTACTATTTGCCGATCCATAGTTTTCCCAATAACTTGTGGTGTCTTCTGTTTCTCCTTCTTTATGTTGCGATTTACTAGCGAATCGCTTTAGCACACATTAGCGTGATTCGTGAATCTGATGATCAATGTGTCGGTCACGTCACACCAGCAAGTGGGACCGGTAGTGACATAGCCAAGAGAATTCTTAAGTACCTGGAAGATAATGATGTTGACATTAATAAACTGGAATCAATTGGATGTGATAGTACAGCAACAAACACAGGATAGAAAATGGTGTTATCAGCATCATAGAGCTTAAAATTCAGCGAATTCCGTATCGATCACATTGTCTTGCTAAGGTAGGGAAATCTAAACGATTTTACTATTGATATTCCAAGGATAATTACAATCGTATCTCTATACAAGGACGAAAACATAGTGTTGAGCTCAAGTAGCTCCATTGTTTAATTATGAGCAGCATCAACATCAGTTTTAACCATTTTACGTTTTATTCTTTTGCCTTCCATCTGTTTCTTTTTTCCTTTTCTCTTTTTTTTTAGTCCCAATTACGTCCACTTCTCCAATAACCATTTTCCTTTCTAATCTTTAATCTTTTATAAACAATCGCTCAACAAGTGGAATTTTGATGTCTTTTTGGCATTTACATGTATCAAAATTTGTACACTTACAAAATGTGATATCGAACAGACACGATATTTTTTCATTACGATAATTTTCCAATTTTTGTTGACATTTTCATCATTCCTTCGGCCTATCCTCTACGTTTCTCCCTGTAAAATCGCATTTTTCACACATTTTTAATTCTAAATTTTCATAGAAATCTTTTTTTGAAAATATTTATGCGTCTTGGGGCACCGGAAGATATTAATCAAAGTTGAAAAAATTATGCATGTATGCTAGTACACGTAAAAGACAACTTTTGCACCCTATGCAGAATATTTTATCCACACTTTGAATTTTCGATCCACCCTATTCAGCAGCGACAAGCGCCTACCACTTTTATGCAGGATGGTGCCCCTCTGCATAATGGACTCTGTGTGCAGAGGTTTTTAAAGCAACATTTTACTCATTAGAGGGTGATTAGCTGTTCATCTCCTACTCCTTGGCCGGTCCGTTCTCCCGATCTCACTTCGTGGGATTTTTGGTTATGGGGCCATTTAAAGAGCAAAATTTAGCAGGGGAATGGTTCAACTTTGGCTGACTTGAAGAACTGCATAACGTTGCATGTGCTACAGATCACTGACGATCAATTGCGGTCCGCTGATAAACGCACTATTCACCGCCTGCACATTTTACACCTTAATGAGGGGTCCGCAATTGAACAATATGCTTTACATCTCTAAACATTCTGCAACATATGAACGATGCCTGTATTGGAATTTGTAGCTTGTTTGTATTTCGATATAATGAGCCCCTACCAGAAAGTTTTTTAACTAATGTTTTTCCATGATTAATCTTTCAGCGCATCCTTATGAAATGTCTACCGACAAATTTTCGAATCAATCCGGATTTTAATTGCAGCTATACAGTGCTCTGAATAGGAAAAGTTTAATTGCAGTCAAATTGTATATAATTAGTTATGGCTATGTGTGAATTATAATGTTCTGACCCGCATATCAAAGTATGTCAAAAAAACACTTAAATAAAATTTGAGTGTATCATGAATCAGACAAGTGCGGTTTTCGAATAATATCATTATTATTTTGTTTTTCAAATATTAGTTTTGTGCGGCGGCGTACCAGACTCGTCTTATATGAAAAATCACCGCTTCCTTTTTGCAGATTCTCAGGCCCTGGCTAGCATGGCGCTGTCTTGCATTTCCTCCCGCAGTGGCGTGTCCGTGGACGAGAGCACCCTTACGGACATGCTGCAGGAGCTGAAGAGGCGCCAATTCAGGAACGGGACGGTCGACAACTTCAGGACAACCGCACTCGTCACGCAGGTAATCTGAAAACTTGGCACGAGTTCTGTTTTCGTCATGCTAACATTACAGTGAAGTTGACAAAATGAAATATTATTCTGTTCAGTTATTCGGTGATTCATGGGTTGAACAATCTTCTAAAGGACAGTTGGCCTATCAGAGAGACTGAAGACAAACATATTTATAGAATGAAACTAAGAAGACGATTAGTACAAATAGAGATTTGATGCAGAGAAATAAACCATTTGTGCGGCAGCAGATACTTTTACAAAATCTAAAATATTGTGGAAAAGAATGATAGCCGTACGATTTTCCATTCGAAAAGTGAAAGGAAAAGAACAGCAGCCCAGATTATAATAATGAAAAAATAGCAGACGAATTATAATTTCTTATTGTGATTTCAATGTAAGAGTGTGGTAACAGATACACACCGTCATCGCTTGACTCGCCTAAACGAAGGCATTTGGGAGATATCGGTGATTATTAGTATAATCAAGATGTGTTCCTAACGTATCCCGCTTCCATTGAGGTATACTTGTATATAAGCCTGATTCATTGCCAATATTTTGTTTTGAATGTTTTTCAATAACACTGAATTGCATAGTTTCTGCATAGCTTCTTCTTCTCGCACTCCTCTGGCAGTTTTTATTTATCTGGACAAGGATGCGGAAGTTTTTTGAAAATGATACCCATAGTATTATGGG
>BGPR01007364.1:61371-71736 GCA_013235015.1 Araneus ventricosus | reverse complement strand
AAAAAAAAAAAATAATAACTAGTAAAGGTTCCGATGCCCTACGCATAAATATTTCTTTTGAAGCAAAAGGTCATCGCGGAATTTCAAAAGCGCCTCATGTATAATAAAAATTCAGTTTCAGACATGTTTTTGTATAAATAATGTGGCCTTTATAAATTCCTCAAAATGTTTTAACACTAAACGAGTTTTCGCAAAAGTTCAACTATTAATATTTGATAGTTATTATTTTTTTTTTTTGCTTTGCGCATCTATTTCTCAAAAATGATGAATGTTTCTTCGAAAAAAAATTAGTTATTCTATAATTCTTTTTTTTTTGCGTAAAAGCATTTCAAATTATTTTTCATAGCCGGAATTTTTCTTTCAATCTAAAAATGGATCTGTGCTCTTGAAGGTTAATGATATTGTGTCAGGATTTTTTCCCCCAAGAATAAAAATATCTGGTAGGGAAAATAGCTTGTCTCGGGAGTAAGCGCAAAAATAACGCATCGCAAACACTCAGTGTCATGCCATAAAAATAACTTTAAAAAAATGGAAAAGAAGACAAAAAAGAAATTGAGGAAAAAAAAAGGAAGCTATTCAAGTACAACGTCTTTTGCTTAAATTCTTTTTAAAACGTTTCTTGGGGTTTAAAAAAATGTTCGGCATCGTTATATACAGGGCGTCCACACTTATCGTCGTCCAATAGCTAATTTCTAAACTGCTAGAGATAGACATATGGCTCCAATTGGAAAAATGCTTTAAATGAAGGGAAGAATCATAATATTCGTTTTTTGAATGAATAAATATATTCCTGAAAAAGTTGCACATTCTAACTTTTTATACAGTCCCCCGGTCCTATCAGTCATATTTAGTAAAATATTCTTGACACTCTAACATTTTAAACAAAAAAGTCCCACTCTTCTGTGACTAAAACTGAACCGAGTTATGAAGCTTTGAATATCGCTGACTTAGACCACTTTACATCATTTCAATAGCTGTCTTGAAGACGATCCACCAATCAGCGTGCAGGACTTGCTCGACAATGCCGCTGATTGGTTAAAAGTCATGAAATTCCAAGCTCCATAACTCGCTCAGTTTTAGCCGCAGAAGAGTGGGACTTTTTTTGTTTAAAATGTTAGAGTGTGATGAATATTTTACTAAATATGACTGATAGTACCGGGGGACCGTATGAAAAGTTAGAATTCTTAACTTTTTCAGCAATATATTTAGTGACTCAAAAAACATAAAATATAATTCTTCCCTTCATTTAAAGCATTTTTCCAATTGGAACTATATGTCTATCTCTAACGGTTTAGAAATTACCTATTGGACCACGATAAGTGTGGACACCCTGTATATTTTCATTGAAGATTTTAAGCATTGATTTTACTGTTCTTTCAATAAACAAGCGAGAATGTTCGCCTCTCTACTTTTTTACGTCGTCAGCTCAGAAACAAGCAGTGCTGAAAAAGTTTTCACTGGTACTGGGTTTTTGAACAAAATTCAAACTCAGCATAATGCAACCCGCATTTTTTATATTCATTTTTACTTTCTCGCATACGAAGTATACAAAGAGAAAGTACTGTAATCGTCAAAATATTCGAACTCGAGATTGTGACGAATCTCCACGTTTTAGACCTCCCCGAGTCCGAAAAACACAATTTTGGAATTATGTCTGTCTGTGAACACGATAACTCGAAAACTATTAGAGCTACGGGGATGAAATTTGGTATGTGGTCTTTAAACATAATTTGTAGGTTTCTATCAAATTTTGGACAAAATTCGTCAACGGGAAGTCTGTCTGTCTGTATGTCCGAAGTCATGTGAACTCAAAAACTTGAATAGCTAGATGGAGACAATTTTGTACACAGTTTTATCGTCATGAATGTAAGTCCCTATAAAATTTTGGGCCAAATCCGTCAAAGGGTTGACTGTCTGTCGGTCTGTATAAGCTATCTCCACGCGCATGCGTATTGAACGTAATCTTCTGTGCACGATATTTATTGACTCCTTCTTGGCGCTTTTTTTCATCCGATTCTCCATGCGCATGAGTACTTGGTAGCAATCTGTGCCCGCGGAAGGATTGTCCTTGAGCCAAGAAAGAGTAGCATTCGGCATTCATTTAATCGGAACGCATCTCTTCGAATTTGATTTTTTACCTAAATATTTTCTGATAGTCATTGGATCCTGGGTTGCAATAGGTTCGAATTTTTTTATCCACGCGGGGGGAGGGGAAACAGCACCTTTTTCGAGAAGTATACGAGAAAGTTTAGGGGAGAACACTCCCGCTGGTTCGCTCAGCGAAAGATATAAAAATACGATTTTTTCAAGGTCTGCAACGTTCAGCTTTTCTTAGATACCTCTAATAATAAAGATTGATCCCTCCTTATAAAAATTTTTAACAATAGTATTTTTGAAAAGTATCTTCAAACTTGCTTTCGAAGAGTGATTTCTAACAAAAGAAAACGAATACTCAATAAAGCAGGCTCGTTTCTGTCGAGACAACACAGTGGCGGCTCGTCCATTAGGGCTGCAGTCCCCCTGAGATTATTTTAAAAGATTGTATTTTCGCTTTTATTCCAATTGGCTTACTTTTCCACTTTGAGAATTCAACGAAAATGGCAAAAAAGTTTTTTAAAAAAACGTAAAAGGAAGACGGAAATCAATCAAGAATTGAAAGAGAGAGAGACCAGAGCTGCAGAAAGTTTTGCCCCTCCTGAGGATCCGAAATTAATACAGTAAGCAAGGCGAAGCGGGAGAAAAGCAACCCTTTCCCCGTCTGAAATCGCATTCATTTGAGCTGCATTTCCCCCAGCTTTCGCTTGGCGCGATTTCCGCATTTGGCTTTTTTTTTTCACTTTTTCTCAGTAGTTCAGTCGATAAGCACTTTTTAAAAAATCCAATTCTGGAGGAGTTGTAATTTTTTGCTTCTTTGTGTTTTTTCGGGTGCTGCTTACGAATCTGAGGTTTGCCACCAATAATTTTTGTAGGAATTTTAGTTATTGCCAAAACCAGCAGGAGTTGTCTCGCCTAAACTTTCTCGTATACTTCCCCAAAAAGGTGCCGTTTCCCCTCCCCCCGCGTGGATAAAAAAATTCGAACCTACTGTAACCCAGAATCCAATGACTATCAGAGGTTTTTCATTGTAGATTATAGTGATTGTAAAATATTTAGGGTAAAGAATAAAATTCAAAGAGATGCGTACCGATTAGTTCCACTCTTGCCGGCTCAAGGACAAAGTGACGTAATCCTTCCGCGAGATTGCTACAAGAGATTGCTACCAGTACGCATGTGCATGGAGAATCGGATTAGAAAAATTAATTGTGCAATTTGAATGCCTCTTTTTAACCGATTGAAACGAAATTTGGGCACAGATCTATAATTAATGTTATCAACCGTCATACCAATTTTTATTTATCTAAGACAAACGGTTTAGGAGATATAATTTCTACTTCAGCCCTCCCAGAGCTAAACTAAAATTCTTGATTTTTTTTTCCAATCACTACACTGTTCTTATTTTCTATTTTTAAAAAAAAATAAATCATGGCAGCTTTGCTTTCTGGCTTTGACAGGCTCCAAAATTTTCCCGCTTTTGTAGTCATTCTTACTCCGCGTACTTATATCGTTTAACGCGATCAAAAACATTTGTGGCTAATTGATTCCATCCTTTTTCTTATTAAATTATCGAAAGTTTTGTAGTTTCCTTTATGATTCTTATTGTCAGGTGAATAAAGTTAAAGCGTTTTGACTTACATAGGCCATGAAGTCACGACGATACAAAATTTTTATGACCTCAGCTCCCTCTTGATCAAAATTCTGGATTCGCCACTGACAGGCTTTCATTTTACACACGAACTTGAGAAAACGAACTTCTAGAATATTCTTGTTTTGTGTTGTCCGCCATTACCAAGAAAAGGACCAGTTAGGGGGCACTTTCACGTACCCTTAACTGGTCTCTCGCGTACCGCAGGTTGGAAAACTCTGTAGTAGATAACCCACTAAGAATCGGGTGGTTTTTTTTAACAACTTTAATAAATATTTGATTCTGATAAGTATTATTTTGATTATTTTCGCTTGTTTAATTAAACCTGTTGTGTCGTTTAAAATCCATTTTGTTCTGGGATACTTGTCTGATATTAATTTCAAATTTTTTATAAAAAAAATTAATTTTACAAACCGGACATTCATTTATGACGTACGTTTTCAGCGTTATTGTGAAGCGAACTGTCATAAGTTGCAGAATAGCAAACTTAGACCTTATTCGAAACTGCACAAAGATTTGACACAGTTAATTTTGGGCTTCTTGATATTTATTTCGTAACTGTTATGACTGTGTTTACTTCTAAAATCTTTTGCTTGTTCTATGAGGGCAACGTTATTGTTCATTAAATTTTCAAGGCAACGAATTCGAAGGACTTCTCATTTCAACATGCGATTGGCTAGTTGCCCAATTGCTGTAACACACACTACCTGTACTTAATAAGCAATTGGATACTTCAGTTGTAGTATATTAAATTAGTTATCAGGCGTGTTTGAACGAATAAATTGAAAAATTTCGGAATTTATCGCAAATTTCTTAATCGCTGTTTTCATGCGAGTCCTTTGACAAAAAAAATCCTTTTCTGCATAAGTAAAAGTTTTTTAAAAAGCTTTGGTGTTGCTTGCTAAGCGACGATATACCACTGTGATCCAAAAAGTATCAGAAACATATTGTGTTTTTCTCATTTCTCATGAATTTCTGTATTAACAGTTTAAGAAAAAATTAACCCCACCTGTGTGTTTATATTCCAAAAAGATTAATTTTAAAAGTTTTTTCTAAACACTCTAGTATTACTGTACTAAATTGCATTTTTTTTTTATTTCAATACTTTTTTGTTTTTTAATCTTCAAATCCGTTGTTTCGCAAACTTACTAAAAGCTGGCACCACTGGTACGGATTCAAAATTCAATTTAATTATTGATTTGCTGATAATTAAGTTTTGAAAATATTAAAATAATGTATTGTCAGCGAGAATACGTATATGTACAAAAATTCCTCTGCTACATCAGAAAGTGTGTGAAAAACCGATTACAAAATTCCATCTTTAAACACGAAACAAGTGTGCAAAAATGGATACGTTCGCTGAATGGTTAAAGCTGTATTGCATTGAGCATAATATTGATTTCATATTTCTAAGATTTTTATTGTTTTGAAGAAATTCATTATATAATATAGCTGAAAAGATGTTTCGAATGCAAAAAAAAAGTAGTATGAATGTAGAAGAAGGCGAAGTGTTCGTTTATTTATGAGCTAATATAAAAATTTTATTTAAAAATACCGAATATGTACACAAACATAAAAGTCCTTTTTTAAAATCTTTCTGAAATCTTAGCTAAAAGCCATGTTGGTTTGCATTTGTGGAATTTGGAACACTCGCAAAAATTCCGCAGGCGTATTCATGTAAAATAAAGCAGCTTTATACGGTCATAGTTATTTATACCATGCTGAGTTTCAGGTGCATTTTTTTTTCTGATTCTGTTTGTGGATCGATTTTGTTGATAAATATCGTCTGCATTCAGAAATGCTCGGAGCATTCCGATAAGAAGCAGAATCGTGTGACTCGTGCTACTAGCAGAAAGAGAACTGAGATATAAATTCTTTTTCAGAGATTTCTTTTACGAACACCAGAGGGAGAAAATGCATTCATGCCCTCGTGTTCGCTCAAACGGTTAGAAAAGAAATCGTTCTAAAAAAAGGTGTTCTTGTAGTCATTCTTTTGCGGAAAATATCTGGGTTACTCTGTAAGTAACCTTCTTTTTTTGTCATTTAGGGTTAGTAAACTTTTCCTTCTTCTTTTTCAATTGACTTTTTCGAACTTATTCTCTGATTTTCCTTGATTGTATATAAGGCTCTCATTTCACCATTTACAAATGCTTTCTCTAAAACATGATTTTTATTTCATAATTTAAAGTATTAATTTTTAATAGAGTCAATTCAGACACATTAAAAGCGCCACTCCTATTTAATTTTCGAATCCATCGCGCATTTTGCTTAGGAAAAAAGTCGTGACATCAGATCTTAAGACATTGACGTTGAAGAAAAATATTATTTACATTTTTAGTGATTGTATTTAATTATGTGTGTTGCCACTCCGTCTTTGAAAATACTTAATACATTTATTTGGTTACAAGTTATCGTGACTATAATAATAAAGTAATTAAAAAATACGGAAATCAGATAAAAAATAGTGCGGCAATCAAACTGACATTATCTAATAAATGATATTTTCGAATTTTAAGAGAGCATACAAATTGTTCTATTTGCACAGTAGCTCCCGAAGTTATCGCCGAAAAACATCAAAATTAAGAAATAAAACAAAACAAAACCTTTTTTATCGATGATGTAATGAATATCCTTTCGTGTAAATAAACATTCAAGTCGAGGGGAGAGCACATTTCTTACTTTTTGTTTCTATAAATAATGTGAAGATGTATTTTTATTATTCGAAATCAATATCATTTCGTAACAATCTTGAACATTTCTTAAATTACGCTTTCATTATTACAATTTCATTATCATTTATACGTCTTTCGAGGGGCTGATGTAAAACAACGTATGGACGACGAGAAAAGACAGAATCGAAATTTTAATAAACAACTTTGGGTATTACAAATTTAATGCTACTCATGCAAATTCATTTAAAGGCAATAATTTAGAAGTATTTTTTAACATAGCGCTAGTTTATTACTATACAGTACTGAAAACAAATAAATTTAAAATTGTGCATTTATCATTAAAGTGAGAAAAATCATACTTGTATTGCATATCCTGAGTACTAATGATACATTTCTTATTTTATGCGATACTAGCAGTACGCGCACAGCGTTTCCCGTGGCATAATGACTTCAACAAAATAAAAAAAGCTCAAAGTTTTGAAAACGAAATCAAAACATGTATATATAATATTATTGATTTCGCCCTCGATTTTTAGTTAAAAGTTTAGTTAGGAACTTTCTTTTAATTAAAGATATCAGCATATATGCACGACTATCAAACGTATAAAACAAATAAATCAAATGATTCTTGGATCAGTAAAATGAAGTAATTAAAATTAGCTGACGCAATAAAATGATCGAGAGTATGACGTGACGCTTGATACCGCCAGCCAATAGGATAGTTGAAATGCATTCTGGGAACTCAGAGTAACCTTGGGTCGGACGAAAGCTTCGTCAATTCGAGTATGCGTGAGAAAATGTTTTGAACTGATCAATAAAAAAATTCATAGAAAATCGGAGAAAAAAGATATTTTAACCATTCTTGTTTTAAAACACGGCTAAATATTCCGGTTTATACCTTTAAAAAATGAAAATGATAGCTTTATTAGAACGTTGGATGCAAGGAAATAAAAATTGAAAGTTAAAAATATAAATGAAAAGTGACTATTATTTAAAAATTTCTCAAGATTCAGTAAATTATGTTAAAAATTCAAAGCAAACTTCATTGCATTGATTGTTTTTCAACGATCATTAGAAAAGATACTACAGCCGTAAACGTGCCAAAAATGACCCAAAACCACACAAAACATTAAATTAATAAATTCTAGATTAAATTTTTAAATTCTGGCTTCGAAGTGCATTGAGTCACCATTATGACTACCTATGTGCCAAATGTCATGGCTGAAAGTGCTATAGATTCGTCTGGACATCGCACACATTGCCTTTTATAAGTATAGATATGTGCATGCAGGAAGGCCTTTATTTGGAAATGGCAGTGAGGTAAAAAATGTTAACCCCCTCTGTTTTCTAGGAAAAGTTTTCCCCTTAACCGAAACTTTGGGTCATATAAACGAAGTACTTTACCATTACAATGTTTGCGAACGATCGGGATTGTGTTGAAACGACGTATAAATGAGAAACGTATAAACGGGGCTTTACTGTACTCTCGGACTATTGATATTCATTCGATGGGTATTATCTTCTATCGTAAAATGTATCTTATTTGCATTCGTTAAAGCTAAATATCGTTAAAGCGGATACAGTTAATCGGAATTGCGCATGCATTCCCGCCAAAATAAGGAATTTAAAGCAATATTTAACGCTCACAAAACGAAACCTAAACTCCCCAAACAGTTCCTAATGCATTATTAATCGTTTTCCAATTTCCATATTAATTCCGCGTCATTTTAAAAAAGAATAAATAGATCTCGTCTGCGCAGCCAATTTAGTTTTCTAAAGAACAACTCGTCCTTTTCGAATTTCTGCCCCAATCGAGTTAACTGGAAAACTGACCCATACGCTTTCTTATTTATTTATTTCAGGCGGAAATGAATGGTCGGAAACGTAGTCATTTTCCAGAGAAAAAAATGCACTCTACTGGAACCATTTGATGTGCAGGATTATGGTCGGGAGGGTTGGCAACGAAATGAATCGTTTGGTTCCAGACAGTCTGCGGGCACGCGATCGATTGTGGGAATCGTCTTTCCCGCTAAAAAGGGAGTTGCTTCGTCTTGCTTTCAGAATTAGAACGAGTAATTCGCCTCTTCGTCTCGACTGGTGTATTTATTTATTTTGCAATTAAACCTGGGTTGCCATATTGGCCTTTTTAAGACCAAATTATGAAAATTTGGCCTTTTTTCAAAGCCCTTGACCTTAGGAATTTTCATTTGGCCTTCAATTCATTTTTGGCCTTTTTCGGCTTTATTTTTCGGTAATGACTTTTCGAACAATTTTTAATTACTCATTCTATTGTTTTTAATAAATTTTTGATATTACACATTTCAAATGATATGTAATGACAGGGTGCGTAGCGTCATGAAAAGTGCTTAAATTTGAAAACCATTTTTAAGCACCTTAAAAGTGCTTAATTTTGAAAACAGGTGCTTAAAAAGTGCTTAATTTTCCCAAAAAATGCAATGAAAACATTCTTCCTTCAAAACCTCAGACGTTGAATACGATAAATAGAAAGCATAGTCATAAAGCTGTGTTTACCGGATGTATCAAGAATGAAAACCGACGTAAGGGAAGAATTCGGGGAAGGAATCCAGGGGTGTCGACACATGTTAAGATAACGCTTGTAGTCCAGTCAACGAAGGCCCAAAATGAGGGTGGAAAAAACATTAAATCATATAGTTTTAAAAATTGTTACATATTTTCGCAAGGGACTCCTCATGAACGTACTAAAAGGCCCCGGTCCTGAAGGGGGGGGGGGCTCGCTCCGCCATCTCGTATTTCATCCCCCCTTTTTTAGTTTTTCTTGAATATCTCGAAAACTATTCAGTTTTCAAATTACAATTGATATAACAAATTAAAGAGTGTACAATTCCCTACAAATGCATGCTTTTATTTTTCTAGCTTTAATAGTTTTTAAGATAATTGGTCTCAAAACGGATGAATTTGTAAAAAATCGTAGTTGATAGTCCAATCAACTATGGGTTTGAAAAAAACATTAAATCGTATAGTTTTGAAAATTGGTACACATGTTCGCGAGAGGCTTCTGTTGAATATTCTAAAGGTTCCCGTCCTGGGGGCGGAGCTTGCGCTGCCATCTTGAATTTCATCC
Source organism: Araneus ventricosus (assembly GCA_013235015.1). NCBI lineage: Eukaryota > Metazoa > Arthropoda > Arachnida > Araneae > Araneidae > Araneus > Araneus ventricosus. The sequence goes on along the minus strand of BGPR01007364.1, from coordinate 62,219 downwards.
CCCCCCCTTTTTAGTTTTTCTTGACTATCTCGAAAACTATTCAGTTTTCAAGTTCAAATTGATTTAACAAATTAAAGAGGGTAAAATTCCGTACAAATACATGCTTTTATTGTTCTTATTTCTTTAATAGTTTCCGAGATAATGTGTCTCACAGTTTGCTGAAATCTTGGATTTCATCTCCCTTTTTTAAAGTTTTTCTTGAATATCTCAAAAACTAATCGATATAACAAATTAAAGAGCTTGAAATTTCCTACGAATACATGCATTTATTATTCTTCTAGCTTTGATAGTTTCCGAGACAATCGGTCTCAAATTTGCCACCATCTTGGATTTCATCCCCCATTTTTAGTTTTTCTTGGATATCTGGAAAACTATTCAATTTTCAAATCAGATTTTATTTAACAAATTAAAGAGCGTAAAATTCCCTACAAATGCATGCTTTTATTGTTCTCCTTTCTTTAATAGTTTCTGAGATAATGGGTCTCAAAGTTTGCCCCTATCTTGGATTTCAACCCCATTTTTAGTCTTTTATGAATATCTCAAAAACTATTCAATTTCATGTAATACAACAAATTAATGATCGTAAAATTCTCTACAAATACATGCTTTTATTTTTCGTCTAGTTTTAAGTTTTTGAGATATTCCAGAAAAACTAAAAAAAGGGGATAAAATCCAAGTTGGCGGCAAACTTGGATACCCATTACATCGGAAACTATTAAAGATAGCAGAAAGATAACAGCATGTATTTGCAGGGAATTTTGTGCTCTTTAATTCATTAAATCAATTGTAATTTTATAACTAAATAATTTTCGAGATATTCAAGAAAAAACTAAAAAAGGGGGGGGGGG
>BGPR01007364.1:36995-61271 GCA_013235015.1 Araneus ventricosus | reverse complement strand
AAACATGTTTATCAATTTCAAAACTATATGATTTAATGTTTTTTTTTAAACCCTTCGTTGACTGGACTATTAATGACTTTTTTTTCGCTCCCTTTTTCTTCAACTTGAAATACTCCCTCTTTCTTCTTGAAGTACTGGAATGGTTATCCCAAAGGAGCAAATTAACTGGTAATCCAAATTAACTGGTAATTTGTTAATTTTAAAAAATGTTGGAAAAGGTCACAGATTTTTATTGTTAATCGTATAAAAGTTGTTTTAATTTTTGGTAACGACAGTTTGCATTATCATTTTTTTTTTTGTCAAACTAAAAAGACATTCTTTTTTTTATAATAGAAGACGTTGTGAAAATACAGAAATAAATGTTAAAATTAAAAAATTACATATTTTAAATTTAAAAAATGTACATATTTAAATTTTTAAATAAAAACTATGCCGTATCATAAAACAGAAAAAAAACATCCTATACTTAGAAAATATGTGGGTCTACGTATGCGTGCATGTACAAAGGTGCTTAATTTTTTTGGATAAGGTGCTTAAAAAGTCCTTAAAAGTGCTTAATTTTTACAGCAATTTCTCACTACGCACCCTGAATGAGCTGTCAAACGAAATAGCTCCTGAATGGAACAAGGGTGTTTTAAATTTCTTTCACTTAAATTTTAGTTTAATAATAGAGCATTGAACATATGCCCACCAAGTGGGATTCGTTTTCATGAAGTATAGCGGTTTTTCTAATACCAAATGACGTTTTCAATCAATTTGTCAAATTTGGCCTTATTTTTAAGAAGGTTTGTCCTTATTTTGTAATTTTGATCTGGCAACCCTGGATTAAAGTGGGCTTGCTGAAAGGGATGCGCATGTATTTTCCCCGTCTCGTGTTATACTAAGGCAGAGGTTCCCAACTTGCGGTACGCATACCCCTAGCAGTGGCGAATTCGGGGGTGCTATGGGGGCTCAGTCCCCCCCCCCCGAGCTAATCCAAAATTCTTGATTTTTTTTTTCATATCACTACACCTGTTTGTTCTTAATCTATTTTTTTAAAAAAAATAAAACGTGGCAACATCGCTTTCTGGCTTGACAGGCTCAAAAATGTTCCCACTTTTGTAGTCATTCCACTCGTACTTGCAGCCTTGACGCAGTCGAAAACATTTTTTGTCTAATTATTTCATTGTGTTTTTATTAAAATATCGAAAGTATTTTATTGTCGTTTGTGATTCTTATTGTCAGGTGAGTAAAGTTAACGTATTTTGACTTACATAGGCCATGAGGTCACGACGATACAAAATTTTTATGACCTCAGCCCCCGACCCAAATCCTGGATTCGCCATTGACCCGTAAGGCTATGCAGCGGACCAGCTGGAAGTATGTGAAAGTAATGTTGGTAATAGTGGAAAATAAAAACCCTAAGGGCTTAAAATAAAAGAAAAACAGTTATCGAATTTTGTTTCCCTAAATTCGTGTGTCAAGTGAAAGTTTTTGATTCCGTTTCAAGTTGATGACCGTTTTAATGGTTCTGTTTCATGTAATGCTCAGTTCTTTTCAAAGATTCTAGTCAAACGAAACTCCATTCATAAGGCCTCCAAAAATACTATTAATAGCAAATGACAGTTGCTATTAACGTTAATAATTAACTTTGTTAACGGTAATTATTAATTTTGTTAATACTGATAAAAGCAGACATTTAATTACAACTTTGAGAATACTGATGAAAGCAGAGATTTGTGTAAATAATTCGCATTCGAAAAAAGAAAATCGACGGGAGGCTGTCTCTGCGAAACGGCCGCTGGGATTGAGGGGCGTAAACTTACTTACCTTACTCAACTGTGACTTTCTGTGACTAACTCTTTTTGACTCTGAGATTATGTAACTGGAAGAGCTCTTTGTAACTCTCAATTTATGTGACTGGTTAGTGACTTTGGTTGGGGTTTTTTTCACGAAAAAAATTCTTGTTTTCAATGTAATATATTTATTCATGTTATTAATATTGGATACAATTTCTGTTAGTAACAATCTTATGTAAAATCGGACCATGGTACGAGAAATAGCAAACGTAATTCAGCAATTCTGGAGTAATATTTCGCTTGAATGTAAGATCGATGAATGAGTTGCCTAATGTACTTGGATAGTTTGTAGGAACCATATTGAGATTAAAATGATGTTTAAGAAAATCAAATGCCTTCTCGTTTCTATTCGCGTCTATATTGAAGTCTCCCATCACATAATGATAGGTGCGTAGCGGGAAGCTAGGTTGGTCAATAGGGTGGATCGAAAATTCAAAGTGTGGATGGAATAATCGGCGTAGGGTGCAAAAGTTGTCTTTTTAAGTGTATTAGCTTACATGCAAAATTTTTTCAACTTTGTCTAATTTCTGACACTTGAATATTTGCAAAAGAAAAAACCGATTTTTATGCAAATTTTGAATTAAAAAGAAATGATTTTACAGGGAAAAACGTATAGGAGAAAATGAAAAAATATTTATTTTTTATTATTAAATGAATAAAATTATTTTTGTTTATATAATATTATTCGGGGACCCACAACTACCTTTTTTTATATTTTACAATATAACACAATTTTACTTTATTTCGAAGACAAAGATAAACTAGGCCACAATCTTGACTTTTCCTAAACAAAAACACGTCGCTACAGGGGAAACTTTGGTAAAAGCGTTTTTTTTTTAATTTATTCTCCCTCCCTTGTTGTTGGAATGATTCAAAATCGTATACATATCAATTTTTAACTATTTTTGGGGCGCTTGGGCCACTAGAAGATATGAATGAATTTGAACAATAATAATAATAAAAAAACGTAAACTAATATACCCAAAACCAAAACTTTCTTACCCGGCGCTAAAGGGAATTTTGAAAATATTTTTTTTATAAATTTCCAAAAAATGCCATGAGGAACTTGGGGCACTGGAAGATATAAATTGATTTCAATAAAATAAATTATATAAATTAATATACTTAAGAAACAACTTTCCCAACCCGCGCCAAAAGTCCAAAAAATTTCCCTATACTTTTCGATTCACCCTATTGGTCACCATGTGTGCGCGCATCGGTCGCTGTGACGTCATCAAAATTCTTCGTTATTTTCACCAACTTTGCAGCTCGAATGTGACTAAACCGTAATTCCAAATTCTAAAATTCTTTTTGCATTCTTCAATGTCCACCTTTCTCTGTTAAATGAAACTAAAAGCAACTCTCTATGTTATTTGGTTGCGGAGCTATAAGCGTTTAACTTTACCACGAAAAGCATCATAATTTTTCCTTTCCCGACACCACATTAGACCACTATGAAGGGACGTTAAAAAAACCTAAACTTTAAAAAACTCCCATGTAGATCAGATCTTAGATTTTCCTACTGTTTACATAACTAAAAGTAATCAGTAATTTTGGTCGATACCAAGTCTTTTTTTGCTATTAAAGGGAAATATTTTCCTCTGAAATGACAGTCAAGACGATAAAATGGATGCTAGTCTGCTTCATTTCGTTAAATTTCCAGAATTTTTCGTCGTAAAAGTACGTCAAACCCCACCCCATGTTGACGATTTAATATCGTTGCTTGTCAAAGCAGCAGAACGCCTCGTGTACGATACGAAGCACTTCGACGTCCGTTTCCCTTCCCGCCCCAGCTGCGAAGATTCTGTTCTTGCAGACGATTTAATGTGTCAAACTGTCAACGGAAAAGAATTAAACTTCCGCTCGAGTTTGATGTTTCTGACTGGAGAAAATATCTGCTGGAATTTCGTTGATGGATTGCTGGAGTCGAGACTGACCAAACGAAAATTATCTTTGGTGTTTCTTCGATATTCTTTCATGCCTCTTGTTGTTTTACTGAAACTTTTGTAGCTCAATAGAACCAGAACTATGACAATTTTACAGCATGACAACTTTATAGTAGATTTATAACAGAACCGTTCCAGTTATAAAGTGAAAAAAATTGAAAATAATAGTGTTATTAGAACGTCGGGTGCATCAAATTTAAAAACAAAAATAAAATTTCGATGGCAAAACTTACTATTTTTTAAAAATTTCTCAAAATTCATTAAATTACGTTTGAAGCTCAAAACATACTTCATTACAACGAAAATTATTTGTACTATGCGATGGTGCACTGATTGTTTTTCAACGGTCATTAGAAAAGATACTACAGTCGTAAACGTGCCAAAAATGACCCAAAACAACATAAAACACTAAATGAAAAAAAATTCTAGATTGAATTTTAAAATTCCGGCTTCGAGGTGCATTGAGTCACCATTACGACTACCTGTGTGCCAAATTTCACGGCTGTAAGTGCGATAGATTCGTCTGGACATCGCGCGCACACACACAAACATTGCCTTGTATAAGTATAGATATATGACAATTACTACAATACAGTACTACTATACAGTACAGTAGAACTACTACAATACAGTAGAACTATGACAATTGTACAGTAGATTTAAAATTTTACAGTATATCTATAAACATTCAAATACTTAAACTACTATGATTAGAAAGTATCGGTCATTATTCCACAAAATATGGGATTCTATATTTTTGATCAATATTTATTGCGCTTTCAGTTGAAGAATTGAATTTTGATAGTTTTTGTTGAACTTTTATTGTTTTTTGTATTGCTCCAATTGAAATTTTATTGTGTAATTGTTGTATTCAAAAAATGCTGCAAACTGTTATTTTTTTAATTAATTATTTATTGAAATTGTTATAATTAAAATTACAAAATTCTTAGATATAGATGGTTCTCGGATTCCGAAATCCTACGCGCTTTTGCTCATGCGCCAGGTGGAGTTCATTTCGCCAAAATAGGGATGAAGTGAGAAATGGAGGTGGAGATGTTTACATTTTACTTAGCGTAACCTAACAAAGAACTATGCAAATTCTTACTCATTGCCTGTCACCCCTCTCCGAAGTGAAATCTTCCGAAAGTGCCAGTCTTGACATTTTCAAACTATCAGTATAATTATTTTCAAATCATGTATTTAAATAACTGATTATTTATTTATTATAAAACTGGTAGTTATTCAACAGAAATCTTTACTGCCATTTTTAGCTTAAGAAACAAAAGAAATATATAATTGCACTTCAGTTTCAAATAGTATACACCTGGTACATGGACCTATGATTCGAATCCTTTGCTCTATAAATTTGACACTTTACACTTGGTGCATGCAATTATAATTCGAAAACCGGTAATCTTTTATGACTTTCACAACTTTTTTTCAGAATTAAAACAAATTCGCTCACCGGGTCACTAATTCTATCAGATATAGGGTAAATGTAGAAACTTTCATTTTTAAAGATGCAGAAAGAAATTTATACAGGCCACGAAGCACGCAAAGTAGAAAGTATCCGTTTAATAGTGGAATACAATTAATACAAGTGAGAATATTTTTCCCTTATGCGCGTCATATTTGTTCACTGTTGAATTTTTTTCATATATATTTAAAATAATTTATAGTTTTATATATTTAAAATAAAAAATAATTAATAATTTTATATATTTAAAATAATTTGGCGAAACCAGATGGTCATTAGCCCAGCCCCAACCACTGGACCGATTTCGATAATTTTTATTTCATATGGAAGCTTATGACGCCTAGATATGTTATTAAGGGTCGCCTGCCTTTCTCACCATCACCTTCCATTTTCGAGAGAAATCGAAAAAAACACTACTCCACTGCACATTCTCTAAGGGAAAAACATTGACGGATTCCCTCAGCCCCAACCACCCGACCGATTTCGACAATTTTTATTTCATATGAAAGCTTATAACTTCTAGATATGTCACCAAGTATCACCTGTCGCCATCCACTTTCCATTTTCAAGATATTTAGCAAAATAAAACTTTGGCAGAGTCCCTCAGCCTCTACAACCGCCAATTCGCCAATTTATTTCGTCAAGTTGCGAGCATACCCACTAGCCATTAATATTACGGGCCAACAGCTGGTCGCCGAAGGCGGCTACTAAATTTAATTACAGCGGAATAATTTTTTTTACGTTCAGTATATTTATCATGCGTACAAATTGTTTTTGTTATCAAGGTGAATATGATCCAATGTAAAGAGCAAATAATTTCAGCACTTAATCTTCTTATCTTCATCTTCTTATCGTCGTTTCTCATCTTCAAGCTCATCTTCATTTTTTCTTAATTCGAATGTTTGGATAAATCATATTGTGATCCCGTCAGCTTAGAATTATTCATGTCCTGCTGTAATTCCTTTGCAGTGTTTTATAAAAAAGCTTTTTCCGGATTTAATATTTGAAATATCGTTTCGACATTTCATCGCTTTCGAGCTTGATCACTTCGCCGAAGAAAATTTCCTTCATGAAAGTGGATTCCCTGCCTCGAAAACGGCAGTAAGTAGTCGGATGGAATAATGAGGAATCTCGCTGTAACGTTCAATAGTCAAGCTGTGTGTGGTGCGCCATGTTTGGCCATGTCTGAAAATAACAGTTTCTGTAATCAATGACGACTGAGATTGGGAATTCATCGAAAACTACAAGTCACCGAATCAAAATTAGATGAAGCGTTTCTATGCATTATTATAGCAGTGGCGAATACAGGGGGTGCTATGGGGTTACAGTCCCCCCCCCCCCGAGCTAAACCAGAATTCTTGATTTTTTTCAGATCACTGCACCTGTTTGTTCTTAATCTCCTTAAAAAAAGAACACCGTGCCAACATTACTTTCTGGCTTGAAAGACTCGAAAATTTTCCCGCTTTGTAATCATTACACTCGCGTACTTGTAGCGTTGACGCGGTTGAAAAAATTTTTGGCTAGTTATTTCCTTATGTTGCAATTTGGCATTGGTGATTAATATTTTGCCAAATTATAAAATATTATTGAAAATAACACTTATTGTAATTGAGCACGATTTTGTGAGAATTTGAGTATGTCATTACCTTTCTTCACTTCAGTAAAATTTGGAGTCATCACGACAATACAAAATTTTTATGACCTCAGCCTTCCACCCCCCGACCAAAATCCTACATTCGCAACTGCGTTATACGCATATAGAGAAAGTTCCATGAAAATAATGAATTTTCTTTTGTAGAATATAGAATAATCGTTTTCATTACTGAATTAATTGAAATTAACCGCAGCTTTTTTTAATAAGTTTTCCATCCAGTTAAAAACATAACATAATGCATGCATAATGTTATATTCCATCTATGACATTTTTTATGATTAATAAAAATACACACTCTTCTCATTTGCATCAAAATGCTTGAGGTTCGTCCTCAGTTTTGCTCTGGATAAAGTGGTGTTTTAAAAAATGCTGCTTTGGGTAACGAAATAGCCTAGTTATTTAATAAATTGTTTAATAAATCTGGACCAAAAATGGGATCAATAAGTACATTTCTAGTGTAAGATAGAAAATAATCTTTCAGAAAATCGGTGATATTTTCCTGCTCTGAAGGAAAATGAACAAAAAAAGAGAAATGTTTTATTCGGTTGATCGCTTGACCCGAACCGTTACATTTTCAATAAAAACACAAATAAAACATTTTTACACTTGTTTACTTCTTTACTGACAGTAAACTGGGTTCTTTTTTAGTTTGAAACCCTTCAGTAGTTTCAAACAACATTCATATCTGCCTTCGTGTTAGACAGATCAAAAGTGTGATCGAATTTGTGGTTCATTGGAGTTGAGGGCCAAAAACCCTTCTTCGGATCAGGAAACTATATAGAACAATCGACCAAACAAAAATTCATCTTCAATAACACATTTTTTTTTATTCCAATCAGCTTCTTTTTTTGTCGTTCTATAATTTTTAACAGCGATTTTTTGTTGCCATTCTGGAAATAAATAAATTTAAAGTAGACAAAAAGAATAATATATAAAGAGATGATACAATTTTCCAAAATCGTCTGCAATTGATACTGCATTAAATTTAACTTAAACAAAGATAATATCTAGAGAGATGCTACAACTTTAGAAAATCGTCTGCAACTGTATTAAATTTAACTTAAACAAAGATAATAATTTTATAGAGAGATGCTACAACTTTAGAAAATCGTCTGCATTGATACTGTATTAAATTTAACTAAAACAAAGATAATAATTTATAGAGAGATGCTACAACTTTAGAAAATCGTCTGCAATTGATATTGCATTAAATTTAACTGAATCAAAGATAATATTATATATATATATTGATGCTACACAGATCTAAGTGTTATCGAATTCGTGGTTCATTGGAGTTGAGGGTCAAAAACCCTTCTTCGGCGCCAAAATGGCGTCGCCGCGTTGACCGGGTATTTTCCTGCGAAGCATCTTTATGACTCATCGGTGACGTAATCTATCTTGTCATCTGGGATTGGAGAACGACCTCCTACTGGGTTCTTCGCTCTGTTCGCGACAATTCTGCTTTCATCGCTTATTCCCCAGTACATAAATTTGATGGAAATGCGAGATACATGCCGAGAGAAATATTATGTTTTCCGTTTTGGCAGTTTTATTGGGTTTGCATGTTTGGGGGATCATTTCACCTTGCTGCGATGCGTTCGTTCGTGTCTGTTTGTTTAACTGCCCAGTTAAATCTGTAAATTAACCGCAGGTGATGAATTGATTCGCATGAATTTAAGTGTAAATTTTGAATTTGTTGTAGGATTGTTAAATTTCCCTTTGTTAGAAATATATTCAAATGTGCAGTGTTATTATGAGTAAAGTTCGCCTGTTGAGAAGACTCTAGAGCCGATTCTAAACCCCCCAAACAAGACAAAATTTTACTAGAATTAAGTACTAGTGATGTTCTTTGTAACCTCTTTCCCCCAAAGGTGTAGCTGCAACTTTTGCCGCCCTTCCTTATAAAAGTTACATAAAACACAAATTAAAAATAATGAATTCCAGGAGAAAAAAAAAATGATTCAATAACGCAATTCGTCATTTGGCGGCGTTTATTTCTGCAGATGGGTTGTGAAATCGTGCTTCCACCACCAGACTTTCTTTCACATACCGGTAATTTGCCGAAAAGAGGCGAAAAATATGAATTAATTACAACTAGCCGCCCTCCGGGAGGGTGGGTTCGCGGCCAGCACCCACTTTTCTCAGCACTGTCTCTACCACCTCGCTGCTTCGAGGCTCTCAGCCACTACTTTTTTCAGTTTTAAATACTGCATGAAGATCAGTGGGACAGACCATAAAACCGTAGTAGATTTCATATTCTTCGTAGACAACAGATTCCTTTAAAATTGTAAAATCTTTCAATAAGCCTCATCTATTTGTAATGTTTTGTACAACTTTCTCACAAATTTCGGCATGAAAGTCTTCATATCCATAAATACAGAATGATATCGCCATAAATAAACAGTTTCCATCACCTCAATAGGGTATTTTACAATATTTTTGACACGCCGTTGTGATGGAACTGTTGGGATCTATATATTTAAAATTAATATGGTAAAACCTTCAGACACTTCGCCAGCCCCAACCACTCGACGGATTTAGATAATTTTTATTTCATATGGAAACTTATGATCGTCTAGATTTTCAATGAAGGGTCGCCTGCCCCACACCACCCTCCATTTTCGAACGAAATCGAAAAAAACACACTTCTCTGTACATTGTCTAAGGGTAAACCTTGTAGAAATCCCCCGGCCCCAACCACTAAACCGATTTCGACAATTTTTATTTCATATGAAAGCTTATAACGTCTAGATTTGCAATGAATTTAATGTTTTATTACCCATTTGAATGAAAATAATATTATGAACCTGTTATGTCGGTTCACAGCTATGTTAGTCTTCTGGTTGGAAAGTGACATTTGCAGAAGTTTTATTTGACGCCGGAGGGCCTAGCCAATACCCCTGACCTTGGCGACAGAATGAAAGTTCTCGAAAATACTAGAATTTTAGTCATATCTCTATTGGGAACGGAAACACAGAAATTGTTCTAGATGAGTCCATATGACGGCACGCCCTGTTGGGAAGACTAAATATCCGGAGTTGCTGAGACGAGGGTGTGTGTTTGAAAGTATTTGATGATCTCTTTGGAGTCTCGTTCGCATTGCGAGTTGGTGAGCTGCTAGACGCTGAGCGCTATTGTTGCTGCTGTTACTGTTATTATTAGTGATTAGCTGTCTGCTTGTGTTGCTAAATTGTGCAAGTACTTTTCTTTTCGTGATAACTGTGCTTCCTGTTTCTGGAATATTCTTTAAATAAAGCGTCATTTTCAGGTATCCAGCTTGTTGGACTGCTTTCAACGTATACACACAGGACAATTTTCTTAACAATAGTGTTTAAAAACATAAATGTGACTTGCGACCTGTCAGTCGGAACGAATTCGGTCGTAAGTCGAAGAAGATTTGCATTCTAATAGGATGAATTCATTCTCAAGTAATACATGCTCAAAACTTCGCGCCAATTTTGGTAATCCATTGCGCCTTTTGAATAACAGCATGTAGTTAGATAGCGTATACGAAGGAGTTTATCACTGGATTGTGACGTCACTCTAAATTCAAGCTTTTAAAATTTAATTCATTAATTAATGAATTAAACATTTTTATTATTATATACTTTTCTTTAACTTCTCATGTTTGTAAAAATGAAATTTTGTAACCGATTTTACACTCACTTCCTGATGTGCTATAGTTTTAAAATTTTGCAAGTTTATATTTATTTGATGACAATACACTCCTTAAATATTTTCAGAACTTTATTTTCAGTTAATCGATTAATCTTATTTTTTTCTATGTTAGTGGCGCCATCTGGTAGTGAATTTAGAGAAAAAATAATTTCAAGTTTCCGTAATATTTATACTAACTTATTAAACTTTATGACTAAAAAGTAAAAAAATAATTGAAAGGAAGGAAAATTTCTACATTTTAGCACACTTATAAGAGTGCATTTTTAAAATCTGTGTTTGATTTCATTCATTATATTGTGCCATCGCATACTGATGCCACTGTTGCCAAAGCATACTATAAAGGTGTTAAAAGTTATATTTCATTGATAACAAATGTAAATTCAAAGGCTGGACATTTATTTTAAAACACCCACTTCGGTGATAAATGGAATATTCACATTTAAAGTAAACAAAGTCCATGAGATTCATTTCTGGGAAAATAGATTCCAAAGCTTCATTTAAAATAACAGTGAACTTCTAACTGTTCTTGCTGCCTGATTTATATAAATTGAACTATGGACTTGAATCATTATTACACAGAAAATATGACATTTCTTCACTACCAGGGCAGTGTTAGTGCAAAATGGGGAAAACATGAACTTGGTTCATCTTTACTCTAAAACCTCCAAATATCCCGCTATATTATTTTTTTCTCTTATTTTCATACAAATAAGTTTTCTGTACAAATTTTTATCTGAAGAATTATTAAGTAAACACTCTGAAACTATATTTATTTTATTATTGTTCTTTTTGTTGAGTGCTTCTCCAAACAGATGGCGTTCTTCTCTTATTGGCTGAATGGAATCGGAACGGAGCAAATTAAATTTCCTGTCCGCAGTGTTTTACTCGTACTTTTTGTTTTAACTCCCGAGTGCTCATTCTTGCCTTCCGGTACTTTTACCTGTAATTGCCTTCCAAGCGATAAAAAGCTGGATTTTTTCCCTTCTAGGATGTGATATTGATTTCGCTGATATTTAACGTTCTATGGCACGTCTTTTCTTTCTTTCTTTATCGTTTGGTCCATCCTTTTCTATTCATGAATAGAACTGATTTTTCCTTCCATTATTTTTAAGATGACTGACTTTTCATATCAAAATTCTAGAATTCGAGAAAACCATTTCTTTTTTCAAGAACTGTCTTCCTTTTTCGAATAATGCAGCTTTCTGCGAAGGTTTATTTTTTAGAAAATTGATTTATAAATATAATATCTTATAATAAAAGTTCTACTTTCTTAGAACACAATTTTTAAAGAATTTTTTTATAAAAATTAAAGTCTTTTAAAAGAATATTAATTTCAAAATTAAAATTTACCAAACAATTAAACAGATTAATTTATATTTTCCTCTTTTTTGCCTGAATTAGCACAGCATAGAGGAAAATAAATAATAGGAAAACCTTATTTTTAATTACATGAAAAAAAGATGATTATCAGAATACAATTAGGTTGTGTTGTTTAGAAGATAGGCTCGCCAAAATTAAAATTTACCTTCCAGAATAATCTGTTAAAAAATTCTTAATTCTAATTAGTATCTGTATGATTCAGAGCAGAAGTATTTAATCGTTTACTTCCAGTCTTTATTTTGGATGGATTTTTGTTTTTATGATTTTAAATACAACTTTTTAATCGTTTGGCAATTTTTGATTTTGATGAATATTATTTTAAAATTATCCTACTTTTGATTAAAACTTTGATTATTACTTTCTAAAAGAGCCCAATTTTTATCATTCATTCTCTGTAAAAAACAAACAAAAAAAAAACTAAAGTAAAATAAATGTCGAACATTTGTCCGCACTTTTTTTACTTGAAAATATTTATAGGATCTTCAAAAAAAATGATAGGCTTTGAAATTTAATTTGCTGCTGTTTTTAATCTTCTGTTAATCTTTGGAATGGCCCTGTTTGCTACGAGATTTGGAACGTTTAGTTTCTTTTTACATCAATTTCATCCTTAACGTAAAGGAAGAAGGAATCTATTAATTTGCATTGCAGATAAAGAGCTAATTCTAAAGATTGTTAATTAAAATTCTTCTGTTTTTTCAAAAGATTGAAAAAGGAGGTCATTGTATTCTTCTTTTGCAAATACGAAAAATACCTCTTTTATTTATCCTTGCCTTATAAGAGCGCCATCTGTTAAACGAAATACTTAATTTAGTGAATTAAATATTTTGCAATGTAAATAATAGTGTGATAACTAATTCATAAACCATGTTTAGGAATCTCCAAAACAATTCTACAGTATTTTCCATATCTTCTCTGTTTCATTTATTTCACTTAAACTCTTAAACCATGCATTAAGAGTTTATGCGTGGAAGCTACTCTAAAGTGATTTATGTGTGACAAAATCGCTGTTACCAAAAACGCACATTACTTAAACTTAATTACGGAGCAAAGCCATTTCAGCTTTGGAAGTCATTCGGTTCCCCCTTGCAGTTTATTTCAAGCATAATATTTTCTACGGTTAATATCGGTAAATTATCCAAAGCATTTATACTTGAACATTTAAAAGTGTGCAAAAAATTGTCTTATATTTTCTAATTAGCACTGCAAAGAACGAGCGTTTTTGTATGTAGCATGACGTATTTGCGTTCTTTGGCTGTTTACGAAAAAAATAAATAATTGGGTTATAGAATTATTGACATAATATGGATTTTTCTAACTGATGTCGTGTTTATTGTAGTTTCAAAATTATATTTATTATTCGCATGAATTTTAATTTAAAATAATTTTAATTTCTTTTTTTGTTCGTATCGTTCATTGTTCTGTTTTGTTTCGTCTGCTCATTTGAATTTATCTTTTTTTTTCTTTCAGTGTTAATTCATTTAATTTTTTTTCAAATGTTTGATACTAAAGTTTCTTTTACCAGAATAATGAATTATTCTCCGTACTGATTTAGTAATACTATAATACAAAGTTGACATTTGTCACAAAAAAATATTTATTCAAACCAAGGTTTTTGTACTGAAAGGCCTCATAAAATTTCGGCCGTTGGGCAAAAGGCCGCACGAGCAGAATCTTAAGGGTTATTGTTCTGTAATTATTATTTTATAACAGACAATTATATTATTTCAATGCCCTTTTTCTCCACCCTTGGCCTAAACATAAATTAATCATTCCATAAACAATGGATAAATCAATATGGCTACAGTAATAATTAACTGAAGTTTTCTTTTTATTTTCAGTAGCAATTTGGGGTTTCATAGAAAAAAGTAAACACAAGAAAGATTTCAAAAATTTAAAAAGAGAATAAATAAAATTGCAAATCGGTAAAAAAAGGTCCCACTTGAAAACTTGCTTTCGAACAATACTCCAGTGTTTAAACTGCGACCACCATCTTACGGGGCCAATTTATGATCATATGATATAACACACTTTATTTATTAATAATGTACAAAAAAGAAGAATTTTTTATTTTAATTATTTCCCACGTTTTGGTCTCAACTTTTATAATTTGTTATTATGAATGGTTTTTGTTTTCCCGTAATAATTTTTTTTCTCAAAATCACTACCGTTTCACCAATCGTATTGAAATAAAATGTAATTAAATTAATTGATTAACTGATAGTTAAGTTCTGAAAACATTAAAATATTGAATTGTCTTCGAGAATACACAAGTGTGCAAAATTTCAAAACTCTAACAAAGCAAGGAAGTGAATGAAAAATTGATTGCAAAATTTCCGTCTTTGCAAATATGAAACATGTGTGTCGTATTCCAATTCAATAAGTATGTCCGAATTGTATTTTTAACATTTTATTCACATATTCCAATTCAATAAGTATGTCCGATTTGTATTTTTAACATTTTATTCACATACACAACAAACACGACAATGATATATAAAAAGAGAATGATTACACATGATTAAGAACCAATTCATATTCTGCGTCAGGAGTTGAAACTTTCTTCGCTCGCGTACCTCTTGATTAATCTTTATATTTTCGCGTACCTCTTACTGTCATATCTCGCGTCCCCCAACAAACATTCGTCTAAGCAAAGAAGTTTTTATCAATAATGTCAAGGGCTTAGGTCAGCTTAAAAGTCAAATGACTGGAATTAATAACATTTGCTTGACTCATTTTTATTACATTTTTACAATAGTATTAGTTCAACGCCAAAACAAATAAAATCAGTATTGTTATAATTTCGCATTACCTTATAAGGATAGTTAAAAGTTACACTCCGTAACAATCAATTATTCAAGTTATAAAGTTATTAAATAGCAAGTATTCACTTGGGAAACTAAATTCTGTAACTCTGTTAATTTCTTATGTTTTCCTGTTTCCGTCATTACCAACTTTGATTTCGCGTACCACCAACTAGTCCTCCACGTATCCCCAAGGGTACGCGTACCACAGGTTGAGAGCCTCACTTATACACCCCCCCCCCCTTCGGGGTAGGTTCAGTTACAATCTGACGCAGGGTTGCCAGATTAAAATAGCAAAATAAGGCCAGACCTTCTTCAAAATAAGGCCAAATTTGACAAATTGACTGAAAACCTCATTTGATATTAGAAAAAAAAGGCTATCCTTCCTGAAAACGAGTCCCACTTGTTGGACATATGTTCAATGCTCTATTATTAAACTAAAATTTACGTGAAAGAAATGTAAAACATCCTTGTTCTATTCAGGAGTTATTTCGTTTGACAGCTCATTATATATCATTTGAAATGTGTAATATCAAAAATTTATTAAAAACAATAGAATAAGTAGTTAAAAATTGATCGAAAAGTCATTGACGAAAATAAAGCTAAAAAAGGCCAAAATTGAATTTAAGACCAAATGAAAGTTCCTAAGGCCAAGGACTTTGAAAAAAGGCCAAATTTCCATAATTTGGCCTTAAAAAGGCCAATATGGCAACCCTGATCTCACGAGAAATCCCCTCGAGGTAGGGATGGCAGGGGTTTCCCCCCCCCCCTTCTAGGGATTACTGTGACCAAACCGTCACCGTCCGAACCGCATATAGGCATACTGTACTCGAGCAGAGCACCATTGTAACTTTGGAGGGCTCTGATTGGACAAGCGAATCTGACGGAACTATGCTTTGTTGTTGGTTTACCTTTAACCACGCTCCGACTGATTCTTTCAACTAGCGATAGCGAAATGTTCTTTGTGTAATACGCCATGGCTGTTCAGAATTCCAATCTTCCCCCTTCTTTTGTAAACGAAGTTGTTAAAATCGTTAAAGATGAAATCATCGTTCGAAGCCTTAAAAGTGTTTCCGATGTGTATTCATGGATAGAAGAATATGGAAGAACTTTAAACAAGATACGCGTGTCTCACTGTTGATGCGATGTGCAGAAGAGTGACGTCAGATTCGCTTGTCCAATCAGAGCCCTCCAAAGTTACAATGGTGCTCTACTCGAGTACAGAATGCCTATATGCGTCCGGACCGGAGCTGTGACGGATAATCCAATAGCAGAAATCTCTTAATACATAAGCAGTACAGTAACGTTATTCCACTGCTGTCTTGGGACGAAAATGAAAATCCTTTAAAAGCGAATGGTACACACATGTTTTATTTAATTTTACAAAGCGATCCGTATAAACTTCAATACAAGAGTAGTAACGTACAGAAATGTACGGTAAAACTATAAATCTACGTTAACTTTTGTTTTTCAGACGATGACGGATAACAGAAACTGACTGTTATCAAGTGACGGTTAATTGAAGTTTCATTACAAGGGTGGCGCCAGAGGGGGGACCGGGGAAGCTGTTCCCCCCCCATCGGGGAAAATATTTGTACGGGGTATTCAACTGTAGTTGATAGATAATAATCTGGCGAAAATTTAAGACCAATTTCATTACACTCGTCCCCCCCCCATACAGCAGGTCGTGCCCCCTGTCGGGCAAACTCTAGCGCCATTCCTGATTGTACGATGTAAATTGGCTCCACCATCATTCTGCCAATGTGCTAGTCCACGAGGACAGAGGTGGAGTTCCGTAATATATGTACAATGTAAACTGTGCAAGTCGAAATCTGTAAATGTTAGTTATTTGCAGTGATTAGTAATTCGCAGGGAAGGAAACATTACAGAATTTTCGCATTATGATATTATTTTCTTATCTTTCGTTGTGCCCAGTAATGCTAGGTAGAAAGTGTTCGTTTTAATCTGTTTTTCTGTGTTGCTTTATTTCGATACGATACGAAACGTCACTTACTTGGCTTCGATAGTGTCGATAGTCTATCGATGCTTAAGGAGCACTACTATTAACCGTGAGTTCGATACACAAGGAGCTAGGTGATTACGGTTCCAATGTAATTAAAATATAGAAAATAAAGTGAATCAAAATTGATTTCAAAAGAATACTTAAAACCAACGATTTATCAAAATGAAAACTGAGCAATCGATTAAATATTTTCATTTGAAATCACGAAAATAAAAGGCCAGACGTCTGTGGAAACGAACATCAAAACTAAAAGAGAAAAAAATCTAGTTAAATAGTTCCTTTTGAAATTACGAAAATTAAAAGGCTAGAGAATTGCGAACATTAAATGTGAAGTATAAGAAGTCGTTTAAATATTCTCAATTGGAACTGAATAAACAAATAAATGAAAACTTAAAGTGATGTCAAAAAGATTGATGAAAGCGAAAATTCTCAAACGTCGTACTTCCCAGCTGCTTTTCGTAGCTGTCGAATTATCCATCCATTTCTCTTTAGGTTTTTGACAGTTCATTTTCAGAAAGCAATTTTCTTAAAAGTAATAATACGATAAATAAAATCGGTTGCAAATGCCATGACCTTTTGTTAACTGCAACCGGAAATGAAACTTTAAATCATGTTAAATAACTGTAGCAGCTGAGAGCGCAAAAGAAAAACCACAATGGCTGAAATTTTAAAAGATCGTTATCTTTTCAGAAATTTTACCATTTTTATTTAATTCTTCCATTTATCAATAGAATTTTAATCTTGAAAGAATTCGTGTAATTTCCGAAGCGAGAACGAGAAATATATGCTTCCGAAACGAGTTTTAATCCTATTAGAAAAGGTCGAATTCGTTAAAATAAAAAGAACAAGTAATTAAGTTACGAGAAATAAAATTATTTATCTAACTTAAGAATGCCACTCTCATTTACCTTTATATAACTTTTTTAATTACTTTACCCATTAAAATCTATTGAGCAATATTCCGACAATGAAGAAATGGCAATTTAGAACACGGTTCGTTAAGGTGACAGTTAATTCTTTAAACTCGATTATTCGCTACATTTATAATTGAATTTCAGGTTTGATAAAAGCGTTTGCTTCCCAACGCTTTGACCTTTTAAACATTACTGCAACAAATCACCTTGTAGTATTGTTACAGGTCTTCGTTTTTGTTTAATGCAAGAGGTAGTCGTACAAATAATGATACATTTAAATGGTTTTGGCAGTCATATTTTGGAGAAAATTGAAAATAATGGCTTCCGTTCTTGGTGTTCGTCAGACCTCACACAAAGCCTTTATTTAATTTCTTCGTTACGATTTCAAGCTTGCGTTTGCAGGAAAGGGTAAAACTCTGTACAATAAATAAATAAATATTTAATTTCTGACAAGCACCTCGGAAGCGATACAGTGAAACTTGGATGAATCGTCACTCGTTTAACCGTCAGTTTCTGTTATCCGTCTGGCATCGTCTGAAAAAAGGTAACGTAGTTTTATAGCATTACAATATATTTTTGTGCATTACTACTCTTGTATTGAAGTTTATATGGATCATTTTGTAAAATTAAAAACAATATGTATGTATTATTCACTTTTAGAGGATTTTATTTTCATTTTCAGCTTTACTGTATAGGGGAATAATTTTAATTAAAACAGTTTTTATAAATACAATTTTATTAGAGTGCTAAAAAGTAGAATACTATGATTTTTATTATTTTCTATTTTGCGATATCAACTTATAATTCATTATTATACATATTGTGACATCTTTAAATCAGTTTTTTTTCTCAAATCCACGGCCAGATTGCCCTACGGGTAGGAAATCTAAATTAAATTAATTGATTAACTGATAATTAAGTTCTGAAAATAATAAAATAGAATATTGTTATTAAGAACCTGCAAGTGTACAAAACTCTACCTCAAAAATCTGTTACAAAATTCCGTCATTACAAACTGAAACATGTGAAGTTAAATAAAAGGCGTGAAAGAACTTACAGAAGCTAGGGGTTTCAGTGTAACATTTCATAGATATTGTCATATATGTGGTAATAAATTTGAACAAATTCCTCTTGTACAGTGTCATTTACGTTTTTATTTAACCTCCTAATTAGTTGCCGCCGTCCATTTGATATATTTTTTATTATTTCAATCTGTTTAAGATACGAGGGTCAGTTAAAAAGTTAGTTGCACTGCTCGAGAAAATAAAACAGGAAAGATATTTTACAATAATGTTATATGCACACTAAAGTACCCCACAAAAGCTGTTTTTCGATGTAATCTCTTCCTTTATTTAAATACTTGTCGAGGCGTGGAATAAGTTTTTCTATGTTCCCTGCCAAAAATTTCCGTCCAACGTCCAGTAACCTTGTAAGTTGGGTTCCAGATGTTGAGTTAAGCACAAACTTTACTAAATTCAAGATGCTTGACAGTAATCTTATGCACACTCCCATGTGAAATATCCAGTTCGTTTGCGATTTCGTCTACTGCCACGCGTCTGTTTGCAAGAATGCTTTCATTCACGCGAGCAGCGATCTCAGAATTTGTCGCAATTGTTGGTCTTCCCTCGCGGTGAGCGTCGTCAATATGTGTACTTCCGTTCTCAAACTTGTTGCACCACTTCGCGATAGCATGACGTGGCATTGCGTTTTCACCATACACTTCATGCAACTGCCGATAAATTTCAGTGCTAGGACTGTGCCGATTTTCGATGCATCGGAAAATATCGATGTTACGCAATCATCGCCGTTCCGATGTTTATATTGTCGTTTTTTTCGAAGCATCGGAAATTCCGATTTACCCGCGATGTGTACGATGTTTCCCGATGCATCGTAGACATCGATGTCCACACGCGCCTCGAAGAGCAATTGTTCCCGATCGCGCATCGGTGACCGCAAGCGCGAGACATTTTGTTTCTTCCATCGTGACTCATCAAGCAGAGACATACGTTGCGAAGTGCTGACACGATGAATCCCGATGTGACCGCGAATGAAAACGATGAAAATAACTCATCTCGAGAATTGAGCAAGCGAAGTGTTTTGTCTGTTGTAGAATCTCTCAGCCATCGAAACGTGCATTACTTCGTGTGGCCTCGTGCTTTCTTCTAATCGTGTAAATTCTCTGATGTTGTTCTAAGTACAGGGGTCAATCCTGTCCTGCCTGCCTTATCAATCCTGCCGTTCATCGTTTGTTTGGTTGAAGAGAAGATCGTATTAATTGTTTTTAATATACGATTTATTGTTGATAACTAGACAAATTTATGGTGTTTTTTGACACTTTATTTGTTAGGTAACTAAGGATTGAGTTTATTATAAGCATATAAATGCCTTAATCAACCACTCAAAAGTGTAAGAATGCAAAATTAAGCACTAGTAAGTGTGAAACATCGATGTATCGAAATATCGCGATGTTAGAGTGGCGATACATCGCGATGCTAAAACTTGAACATCGCCCAGTCCTATTCAGTGCGGTTACACCTTTTCGACCGTAAAAAACGAATCAATGCACGCATTTCCAATTTGGACGCCACTTGCAGCTGCCGAGACATGTTTGCGACTGATTTGTCAGACAAACTAAAATTGCCGCGTGAAAGCCGCTACGTCACACGATACAGATAAATGTTTGAAGTGTTGCCACAAAGTTTCATCAAAATAGCCTTTCACCAAAACTTTTTACGAAGGAGTGCAAGTAACTTTTTGATTGGTCTACTTAATAAAGGATACTTGAGACATTTAAGCTTGTCCAGGAGATTTTTGTATTTAAAATTAATTGTTACATTGACTTAATCACGGATTGAAATAGCCGACAAAGAAGAGGTTAATGACATTTTGGCAGTTTGTTGAGTCTTTTCATACTCACGTAGAACTCGTCAAAAGCGCCAATTTACTTTTGGAATCCATTGTGCATCTTACTGGACGAAGGGAAATGACGTCACATCAAAGAGTACGACAATCTTGGAGTTAGATGTTATACGGTAGCATGTATGGCTTCGTGCTTTTGGACATAGTTATGGAAAAAGTCTCTATTTCGCACAAGATTATCAGGAGAATTCTTAACTTATTTTGACTTAAAAAATGTAATAATTGATAAAGTACTTATCTACGTTCCAAATGATGACATCTAGTATTTTCAACATCTTTATTTCCTTGTCGACCTGGAGATCATGTTGTATACATACTAGCAGCAGATAATGGTACATCAAACATTCCTAAATATACCTATTACTATAATGTGCCTCTCGTTGGCATTCAACGGAGTGCACATGAGTTTCTTTCTTCAGCTCCACAAGCATGTGTCCTAAAAAATCTGTGACACCTCACAGTGGGAGCGTCGCTGATAGAACTAACCTTTCTCGCTCACAGCAAGCAACTCACTTGCAAGAAAAGGTTAAAGGTCGAAGGAGGGTCCTCCCCCATCCGGCCAGGCCTCACAGGGTTCAACGGACTGACCTCCCTTACTTTTGTGGGGGAGTTCGTAACAATAGTGTTCGTTACCAAATGTGTGACGGTTTCCCTGCAACGGTTTATGTCGGTGATCCATTATAAATCTATGTTCTCTGCTGAAATGAAATAAAGTGTCAATGAAAGTTTATCAATTTAAAACATAAATTGTAAGATTCCATTTTACTTTATATTTTATTTTTTGTTCGTCTTTCAATTTTTTTTCTTTTTGTGTTCTCTCTTGTATCAGACGATAATTAAATAATGTAATCCACCAATTTTATTGATACAAATTCCAAACACAAAATTTTAATTTTTTCGAAACTTACAATAAATTGACTCTTTATTCTAAATATTTGCCCATTAGCCGAATTGTTTTTTTAAGTTAAAACATCTGTTTAATTAAAACTTTGTAATTTTTTTGTTTATTCAGTAATTTAGATTGAATTGTTGCCTTCTTAAACTTCTGAAACAAATAATTTTATTCAGCTTTTATTATGTGTAAACGAACACGAAACGAAATGCTTACAGTAGTAGAGAGTTAATCAAATCTATAAAGAATTCGTAAAATGCGAAAGATATTTTCTTTCTGCATTTCGTGTTTAACGAAATTATAACCAAACGCTTCCCGTTCTTTTATTTGATTAACTGTTTGATGAGAAAAAGCAAAGATAAAGGCTGAGTATAAAGAAAAATTAACTTCCTCTCTTTTCAATTTAAGTGAATCGTTCTTTCAATGTTTATTTTCACCACCAATAGCAAATATTATTTTCTCCGAAGGGCAAATAAGACAAATTTTACATTTTTTTACAGAGGAGCTAAAATATTTAACATTTATAAGGATTGTTCAGTTGTTATTTTCTGCAAGAAGTTTATAATTGAATCGATCATTGGAGAAACCACATAAGTATTTTTTTTTTCAAAATTGCGTTTATGCTCTTTTAACCCCTTTAAAAGGGTATTTACATTAGGGATGGTTGTTATTGCAAAAACAATAACGGTTATAACGGTTTTTTTCACCTCCCGCTCGAAATAACCGGTTTTTCGTTTAAAAAAAAAGAAACAACATTTGTAGAAAAATAAAATTAATAATAATAATATACAACAAGTATTAATACAATAAGTAATATCAATAAATAAGTAATGATTATAAATAAGTAATTAATATAATAATCAATAATAATAAATGAGTAATCAATACAATAGGTAAGTATTGTAGACAAAATTTTAAGTATTGTAAAAAGTTTTGTGTGTAAATAAAAAAAAAGAAATTAGAGAGTACAGACGTAATTAATCGTATTTTGTGTTGTTTGCGTCTATATGTATAATAATAAAAAATAACTATGTCTAAATTTTTATACATTCCCCCGGTACTATTAATCAAATTTATTAAAATATTTTTGGCACACTAAAATTTTAAACAAAATGTCCCACTCTTCTGTGACCAAAACTAATCGAGTTATGAAAGCTTGACTATGACTATTTTAGACCATCACCATGTCCGCCTCGAGGAAGCGGTGGCCGTTGATTGGCCTTAGATGATGAAATTCAAAACTTCATAACTCGAACCTAATATTGAGCCTATCTTTTGATAGCTGATTTTGCCGGTTGTTTTATCTGGGTATTTGATTTAAAATAAATAACCGATTATAACAGGGACAAAAAAATAACCGAAAAACAGGTTAACCGAAACAAAAAAAAACGGTTTTCGGTTTAAACCGGTAGGTCTCTAATTTATTAGTGAGAGAAGAAATGACAAAAGTCACGTACAAGTAAAGTCACATTATGTGTACATAAAATCGACCTGATAAAATAAAATAAACCATTCATTATCAGTTTTTTTAAAGTTCCGAGCATTTTGGTATTTTTGATTCATGTGATTTCTGCAATAAATGATTCAATTGCTTGAATTCTATAAGATGATAAATATATATAAAAAGATTTGCAAGTTGAGTTTCCTCAAAAAAACATTAATACATTTAATAAGAATTTAAATTAATAGAATTTCGAATTGGTAATTGAAGAATATGCTAAAAAACTAGTCATGCGAATTAAATGAGCTCCAATATTCGTTTCGATTTTCTTTAACTGTCCTCAGTAAGAATTAAATTGTTTGATAAGTTTTGAATTATTTTATTTTTAGTATTGCATTTGTTTCGTGGCGTTCACCTGCGTGACCACATTAACATTAAAGTCGCAGGCTTAATTGAATTGTTGAAAGCAGCTTTTCGCATTTTGGGTTAACCCGCTGGTCCCTTTATTAAATTGTATTCTACTTTAAATGTCGTTGATTATTGTTTGGTGCATTTAATTCGTAAACATTTATTTTGCTTGATTTGTAGAGAGACTTGATATCATTTCTCTTAATTGTTGCTCAATCTCCATGAAATCGTCTGCTGTAAAAGAAAATTTATCTCTGAGAATTTTTCTCACTAATTCATCTGTTGAAAAAAAAAAAGGATTTTTATGTTTATGTTGCTATAAAAACCAATTTTATGCCTTTATTGTAAAGCATTTACACACGAACTAATCTCTCTAAAATAGTTTAAAAAAATCATTAATATTCTAAATGTGAAAAACGCTGACATTCCATTCTAAAGTAGTCAGTCGTTCATTTGATGACAAAATCGCCGATAACATTCATTCCAAATTCAACGAATTAAATCCATTACGATATTCCTTCTCAAAATATTTATTCAAATCGATAAAACTTCGCTGTAGGCAATCGTTTGCACGGATAAAAAGGAGAAATGACAGTATTTAAGCACGACAAATGGCAACACACTTAATTTCGAAAAGCAAACGCGGCACAATTTACCTTCGTAGAAGGATCGTTTGCTCTTTTCGGCTTGTTCGTGATCGAGCGTGCGGGGGAGGATTCCGATTTTCGCTGCAGACGAGAACCACCGGCCACGCGGAGGGGTGGAGGAGCGAGATTGGAATGCAGTTCAAGGTTGGTGTATTGATCCGGTGGTTGCGACAAGACGGAGGGTGCGCTGATTCCGCGAGATACAATGTGTTTGGGCGCTGTCGGCTGCTTTTAAAAAGATAAACAGAAAGAAAAAAA
>BGPR01007364.1:17433-36985 GCA_013235015.1 Araneus ventricosus | reverse complement strand
TTTGTCTTTGCGAATTTTCTTGGAGCGCCGAAACGCCAGTTTGGCTCTAAAAGCGTCAGAAAAATCATGATATGCGTATAACTGTGCGCAGGTGTTCTTCTCGGGATCAGCTAGTTGCATGAATACTATAACGGCAAGTAAGGTGGCAGTATGAACACCAAACCTTCGGAGTAATTAATTTAAGTGTGCAAAAGTAACGTTTGTAAACGGCTTTTCGGCGCACCCTCTCGACTTTGCATTTGCATATCTCCTTTTTCTTGTCGCAGGTTATTAATCTCATTTCTTTCTCTCTTCGGCCGCAGGTACTCCGGCGACAGCAATGCCTCCAGTGAGGTTATCAACGAGGACGACTCTTTCTACGTCAACATGACCACCGAAGACCTGCTGCAGCCTGGTCACGTCGTCAAAGAGCGATGGAAAGTGGTGAGATGCTTTTCGATCGTCTTACACCAGGAATTTCCTGTCTAATATTTCTTTTGTGTAAAATATTAGAATACACAAAGTCCTACCATCGTCTGATACCTTTTTTTCAAAATTAAAATGATAGTATGAGTTGAACCAAAAGATTTTTAAAAACCGCCGAAAGCTAATTTTCTCCATAAGCTATTAATAATTTTTAAAGAATAGCGTAAAATTTAATTAAACATTGTGGCAACACGGAAGCAGATATTTTAAAAGCGGTATAATATTTTCATTCAATAAGAATGGCAATACTAGAGATAATTTTTTCTACTGTTTACATACTATTTATGAGTTTTCACTTTTATTTCTATAGATTGAATTATTTTTTACATGAAAAATATTATATATTATTATGTGTTATTTATATACATTTATTTTGCTGATAAAAATATTTTAAGATCTTGGATAACTTTATTCAGTCCTGTCTTCGCGAATACCATATATGTGAGATTCCGTTGAATTAAACAAAATGCTCATAGAAGGGTTACCTTTAAGGGGTAAGTAGTTCGGGTTTATGTCTAGGGGATTTAAAGGGTTTTATTACATTAAATTTAGAGCAAAATATTACATAAAATAAACGAGTAGACTTCAAGTTAAATACAAAACATTTATTTAAATACTATAGGGAGAATTTACAGGAGGAAAGAGATATGTACATAGAAAGTTTACGAGAGTGTTGAGAATTTACATGAAGTCATATTTAACTAATGGATCTAGATTAACGAGGGATATATGTTACTGGTTAAGAATATTATGGTATTAGAGATTTACAGATCCATAAGGAAAGTGAGATGGGACATAGTTACCATAGTGGGAAGATCGGCGGCTTAACTGCGCCAAGACTGATCTGACTTACAACAGAGGGATTGAGAGAGGTATTAATATTTTGGCTGCCTGCGGTGTGCTGCGCTGCTCTCAGCGTGCAGTCTGATTTTGTTGGGAAAAAGAGGGCGCTGCTCGTAGTTCGTACAGAGCAGAACTCTGGCTCCATCTATCGCCCAAAAAATTAATCTAGCTCTTACATCCTTCTTTATACGGTGATTAAATTATTTTACACGATTAAATTATTCCTACATTTATGAGTTTTCACTCTTATTTATATAGATTGAATTATTTTTTACATGAAAAATATTATATATTATTATGTGTTATATATATCATATATTTATTTTGCTGATAAAAATATTTTAAAATCTTGGATAACTTTATACAGTCCTATCTTCGCGAATACCATATATGTGGCTTGATAGTTTTTTAATTAATAAAAAATAAACTACAGTAAAGCGTTTAGACGTCTTCTTTGCCACGTTTCTTTTGCCAAAAGAAATAAGTTCGAAGTTTTTCTATGCATCTTTAAAGAAAGGTGGAATAACGTCTTCATCATTTACGTCGAAATCATTCATTGAACTTAATTCGATTTATAATGATGAACTGAATACTCACAGACAATCAGCACGTCAGACGACGATTAAAGATTTTCTTAATTAAACGCTTACCTGCATGCACATAAATCGTATGAGATACGTATATACAGTTCATACTTCCGTGAGAAAAATTTGGAGAATTTAATCAGTAGTTTGGATTTGTGTAGCGTACAGGATATTTATGAGTTTCACAATTTTCTATTCCATATTATGAGTTCAGTTAGTATTCAGTATTCTATATTATGAGTTCAGTCAGCAGTCAAACTATTTATGTGATGTTTTGATTCTAGCATCACTAAATAAGAGAGTGATATGAACGAGTGGGTATTAGTAATCATGATAAAGTATCGAATACCGATTTTGACCCGGAGAGTCACGAATTTTCAGTTACAGTCACGAAATGTTTCCACTCTAGATTAATATTCTAATATCTCGACCTTGAGAAAAAGGCTCCTGTTTTCCTGACATCATTCAATCAATTTAGGTCACGGTAGTCACGAATTTCGATTTCAGACAGTAAAAAGTCACTAATTTCCACCTAGTTTCACGAAATTTTTCCACTTCGCTAGAATTCTTTAAGAATTTCGACCTGGAAAAGATTCTCCCGGTTTCCTGAGATTCAGTCAAGGTAGCCGCGAATTTACATTTAAAGTCGAGAAATTTTTCCAAATCTTTTAAGAATTTCAATAAAAAAAATTTCTTGTCTTCGAGCCAATTTAAAAATGTTCAGTGGTGTCATTAATACTGTCATATTATACGTGTTAAGCGCTCCCCACCGATTTTGGAATACATTAGGCTTCAGAGACTTATTGATTTTTTTAATTAATTTATCATGAAATATGTTGAAGGCTTTGTCTACCTTACATGATAATTTCATTTTTAGAACAAAATCATCTACTACTTCTAAACGAGCAAGCGTTGATTTTTCATTTATTTTAGTCTGTCCTTCATGTTTGGTAATCAATTATTACTATTTTCTAAATTAAACTAAAAATTAATTTTTCTCATGAACTGCATTATTAATATTGTTATGGTCTTACTTTATTGCTTTTTAAATTGAACACTTGATCAGAAATAAAATTTTCTGTAAAGCATTTAACTACGGACGAGTTTTCTGGTTTGTATATTTGGAGTCACAGGCCGTTTTCCGGTAACCCCCCGATTTAAGCAATCGCCAAATCCATTTGGAAACTGTATCAAGCGCCAAGTTCGAATCAGTTGTTCCTTTAGTACAAAAAGCGTTGAATTCCGTGATCTTTGAATTTGTGTAATCCTTTCTTTTTTAAAATCTTTTTTTTTAAAAAAAAACCTCTTAAAATGGCGAAACTCCAAATGGAACTATTGTAATTGCTACATCATTTGGTTAAAAATTTAACCGCCAGTGATTATTTAAATCGTAGGGTTAAAAATTTAACCGCCAAAAAAGCCTTAGAAGTCACCAAAAAAGCGATAACGGACAATTATGTCAGCCTTTTCACAAAATTAGGGTCTTATTTTAAGTAAACGTTTAGCGCTACAACAATAGGAACATGAAATTTAATATTTTGAAAATATCCTTAAGGCATAACATTAGAAAACTCTACTTTAAACATTAATTAACATTTTCAAACAGAGTGATGAAATTTTGAAGATTTCCATTGACTTAGCATTAACACCTGAAGTCGGTGGTTCTGGCGTAAGTCCATAGATATAAACAAAACAGAAAACTCGTCCATATTTAAGAAAATATATATCTGTAAATGTACTTAAATATTTATTTCATTTTTGCTATTTTATATCTGTTTGATAATGTTTCCATTGTTGTTATTATTTTTACTGCGTTTTCGTAGAAATCGCTTGGTTTTGTTACTTTCCTTTAATTTTCGTACGCTTGAGTAAAGATTAATTTATAATTCCGGAGGTGGAATTATGTAAAGCCCGCGTGTGTGAGAAAAGTAATTAAAATCTTTCTTTTACATCAATGAATTTATCGGCATTTATTTAATATGCATGATTCTATGTCTCCGCTATAAATAATGAGATTCAACAAGCCTTCGAAGTTTCTCATTACTATTTAAAATTAAGCACAAAATATGTGAAATTCCTGTTTTAACTTGATATAAACAAATTAAAAAAACGGTACAGAAACAGATTTCTTTAATATTTTTATTTTTTTGTTGAAATTAAAAAATTTTTAATGCTCCATACTTTATAAATTTTTAATCACAAAACTGAATTTTTTGTCATTTGCTTTTTTATGTATTTTTTCGAGCATTCTGTGTATTTAATCAATCTTTTCTTTCTCTGTATTTAATCAATCTTTTCTTTCTCTGTATACTTCTTATTTTAATATATGTACTATCCAAGATCTTTGGTTTTGAAGGCAAAATTGCAATCATTGTACTAAACAAACATTGTCATCAAAATTGTAAAAACACTATCAAACATATTGTTACGAGCCAGCAATGTCTCTTCCCTGAAATGTTAGAACTATGGTTGGAAAGAGACATTTACAGAGGTTTTATTGGATACCAGGTTAGGTCAAGTCAATGCAGCCGACCTTGGCGACAAAATGAAAGTCCTCGAAAATACTAGAATTATCGTCCTATCTCAATTAGGAACGGAAATATAGAGATTGTTCTATATGATACTATATGACGTCACGCCCCGTCGGAAAAGATATAAATACCCAGAGGTGCTGAGACGAGTTTCTCTGTTTGGAGCTCTGAAGAATCTCTTTGGAGTCTGCTCGCATTGCGAATTGCTAAGCTGTTAGACGCTGAGTGCTATTGTTAGTGCTGTGTCTGATATTATTGGTGACTTTCTGTCTGCTTGTGTTGCTAATTTGTGCAAGTGCTGTATTTTTCTTGTCACCTGTGCTTCGTGTTTTTCTTAATATTCGTGAATAAAGCGTCATTCTCTATATCCTCCTTGTTGGACTGTTCTCACCGTACACACACGGGACAATTTTCGTATCAATATAAAATTGATACATGGCAAACTAAAACAAAGTAGTGAATTTAGGTGACGTCACGTCCTAATACGTCACATGCTTTCTCTTTCTGCAAGTCGGGCATTGGATTTCAAAATATGCGCAGCGTCCTTGACGTTACAGCATAAATTGAGTTATTTTTGAATGAGCATGGCACATTTTGGTATTTTATAACCTTAAAGAGCAGAAAATTATCTTTTTAATGATTTCAATTTAAATGTTATGCGTTCTTTTATTAATTTAATAAACATTCCAAATTTATTTCATACACAATTGCTTTCTGTTATTGTAATTAAATTCAAACCATTGATCGTTTTATCAAATCCTTCATTCCGGTATTTTTACTATGTGAAAGTTATGATAAAAATATTGTTTTCTTTGAATGCTAACAGAAAGGCAGAAATTTTATTTAGCTTTTATTCCATAGCATATGCGTCTTTCAATATGTTTGCACCACAACACAATGATGTTAATTACTCTCTTCCTGCGATGCTTCATTTAATTTTACAATGTTTTAATGTTCATAATGAGTGTGTAAAATCCTTCAAGATTATTGAGCCCACTTCCTACTGGAGGGAGAGGGCTAAGGAGAAAAAGAAAGAACACTATGCGGTTTTTTCCGGTCAATGACAAAAACACTGAAGAGAATAGAATTTAATAGCAAAAAATAAAAGATATGAAAGAGTTTCTGCTGTTTCCGTAGCATTGACGGGGAGGGGAAAATGGAGTACGAACGATTACGAGATTCTTGCCACGTGGTTCAAACTCAGGAGAAAAAAAGAAGAAGGGGTTTCACTGCTGGTCCAAAGGGTCAGTTGATTAAAGAAAATCAACGAAAGACCCTTTCTCGAAAAACACTTTTATTAAATTCAAAGTGTTATAAGTAC
This sequence comes from Araneus ventricosus, assembly GCA_013235015.1. Lineage (NCBI taxonomy): Eukaryota > Metazoa > Arthropoda > Arachnida > Araneae > Araneidae > Araneus > Araneus ventricosus. The sequence goes on along the minus strand of BGPR01007364.1, from coordinate 31,241 downwards.
TTGGACTTGAAAATATTTTTATCCCGAGCAACCCTGGGTATATCAGCTAGTATTTTAATAAACCTCAGCTAGTATAAAAATAAAAAATTTTATTTTCAAATTTATAAACAAACAAAAAAAACTGCAAGTGTATTTAGCTGAATTTTTTATAACAAAATAAGAATGGTGTAATAGAATTACTTCACCAATAATTTTAATACATCTTTCGCATCTCAACTTTTACTTTAGTCAGTATTATATAACAGGCACAGGGTTATTGAACTATTTAGTTTTTTATTGTTCAAAACAATCGAAATACTTGTATTAAAAAAAGTTACACACAATAAATTTGATTTTTCGGAAATTCCAAAAGAATGTTTTTAAGTTCCCACCATTCCCATTAAATTCTCATAGAGCTTATTTATTTTTGGTTCCTTAACGACTTCTTTTTGAGGCTTAGCGGAGCTTAAGTTTATAGTCAATAAAATATAATGGCTTGCAAAACAAGAACTCCAACAGTAAGCACTGCTGGTTATGAAGAAGAAGTTAATTGCTGCGTTTGCTTTCCAAATTACTATCTTCTTAAACGAGTTTCCATACATTTGAATTTTGTTTCTTGGTAATTTTTGGTCATATTCATCTAGGCTTTTTTCTGAAAAAATCCGCTCAGTTAAACAATTAACTGCTGCGAAAATCTTCGAAGGTAAAGCGCTTTACGCATTCATTTTTTATTGTTCCTAAAGCGTTTGTCTGAACAGGAAAATATCCATAATTGTCTTTTGTTGACTTAAGTTATCGCTTATCAACAGTGCTCATCCAACAGAACTTTGCAAGGGTCATTGAGAAAGAGTTGGAGCATTGAAAAGTAATCGGAAGAGTTCTGGTAGTGCTTGCGTAAGTAATTAATGGTGCAGTTTATTCTTAAGGCTTTTGACGTGTCGTTATTACGAAGATCCTCTTTATTTCGTGTTATACCTTTGCCTGAAAAAAATGGCGAAATTAATAAGTAAAGCAATGAGTCGTGCATAGAAAAAATATGTTAGGGTGCCCATATAAATTACTAGGAGTACGCGCACGGAGTTGCCCGTGGAATCAGGACCTCAACAAAATGGGGGGAAAAATGTCCTCAATGACACGAAAAAGTTTTGAAAACAAAATCAAAACAAAAGATACACATTATTGATTTTCGACAATAACGCGAATGTAATGACGTCAACGGAAGGAATCGGATTGTAGAAATGCATGTTGGGAATGAAAGCATTGTATACGTCACCTCTTGCGAGGAAAGTCAAGCACCAGCCAATGAAATTGCAACAATGCTTTCTGGTATCGTCCGGAGAAACTCTCGCTGTCAAATCTCGCTAGCAAAAAAAAACTGTTTGAAATGGAAAAATTAATTGGAAAAAAACGGAATAAGATATTCTAACCGTTCTTGTTTCAAATCCGACAGAAACCTTCCAGTTATAAGCTGAAAAAAATGAAAATTATAGAGTTGTTAGAACGTCAGATGTGAGAATTTGAAGAAATCCTTATCAAAAATTACCATAAAAGTGACTATTATTTAAAAAATTCTCAAAATTCAGTAAATTACATTAGAAATTCAAAACAAACTTCATTAGAACGAAAATTGTTTGTTCTATACGATGATGCATTGATTGTTTATCAACTATCATTAGGAAAGATACTACAGTCGTAAACATCCCGAAAATGACCCAAAACATTAAATAACAAATTTTTTAGATTAAATTTTAAAATTCTGGTTTCGAGGTGCATTGAGTCACCATTACGACTACCTGTGTGCCAAATGTCATGGCTGTAAGTGCGATAGATTCGTCTGGACATCGCGCGCGCACACACACACAAACATTGCCTTTTATTAGTATAGATAGTCTAAATTTCCTTACCTCATATCTTTCGATTAAAAAACGTGGCGATAAATATTACATTACATATTCGTAAAGTACAGTTCAAAAAGGTTTTTTCAATAACGCAGTCCAAGTTAAGTAATTTCCATGCAACCTATTGTTACTAACATAGAAAGTCGCTTCCCAGCAATGTTAGTCTTATGATTGGGAAGAGAGTTCTACTAGGGTATGTATGGGTATGCCGGAGGAATGGAGCCATTGACCTCGACTTTGGCGACCATTTTGGCTACAAATTTGGCAACAAAATTTAACGTACTTTCTAACAATATTTTTTATTCTTATACAAATAAATTCAAGCCAATTTACTGTTTCGCGTGCGGGCTTTTGCCAGTGTTAAAGTTAATATAAGAAAATGTTGTTTTCTTTGAGCATAAACAACAAAGTAGACTTTTCACTCCCGGTTGTTGTAGCCTTTACAGCTTTTAATACGGTTACACAGTGATCCAATGACGTTAGTGAAATATTCTCTCGACGTTTTGTTTAATTTTCACAAATTTTTAACTGATCCTAATGGGTGTGTGTTCAGCCTTCAAGGCTACTTACTCGGGTTCCTATCGTAGGAAGAGGAAAAAGGGAGGGGGAAAAAGATGTTCTAACGGTCTATCTGTCGCGAGAACTCCTCCTAAACGATGAATAGTCTTGAAATGAATTTTGCACATGCCATTCTGGGGTCCGTTCCTAGATTAATTTTACTTTTTCAAACTTTCAAAAAAAATTACTTCCTAAGGTATTTAATTAAATAACGAAAATTAAGCCAATTTTCGGCGTTTTATCTCAGTTTTTCGCCAATAATTTCAGAAAAATATATTGTACGTAGATTATTTACGTACCATCTTAAAGAGCAGAAAATTATCTTTTTAATGATTCCAATTAAATGCCATGCGTTCTTTTCCTTAATTTAATAAACATTTCAAATTTATTTCATACACAATTTGTAACAATGCTTTCTGTTATTGTAATTAAATTCAAACCAATTTATAGTTTTATCAAATCGTTCATTACGGTATTTTTACCATTGTGAAAGTTTTGATAAAAAATATTGTTTTCTTTGAATGTTAACAGAAAGTCAGAAATTTTGTTTAGCTTTTATTTCGTAGCATATACCTCTTTCAATACGTTTGCACCACTATCCAGTGATGTTAATTACTCTCTTTCCGCAATGTTTCATTTAATTTTACAAATTTTTAAATGATAATGAGCGTCTAAAATCTTTCAAGATTATTGAGTCCCCTTCTACCGGAGGGAGAGGGCCTAAGGAGAGAAAGAAAGAACACCGTGCGGTTTTTATAGGGAGGGGAAAATGGAGTACGAAGGACTACGAGATTCTTGCCAGGTGGTTCAAACTAAGGAGAGAAAAAGAAGGGAGTTTCACTGCTGGTCAAAAGGGTCAGTTGATTAACGAAAATCAACAAAAGACGCTTCCGCGAAAAACACTTTTATTAAATTGAAAGTGTAAAAAGTAATTGGACTTGAAAATATTTTTATCCCTTGCAACGCCGGGTAGTCGATTATTATAAGTAAACGTGGTATAATAATATATGTAGTAGGTGACACCATTTGGTAGTGAATTTGGGGGGAAAAATCGGTTTCAATCTTACAATATATTTATAATTATGAATTATAAATAAAAAGTTAAACAGTAGAAAATAATTAAAATGTGAAAAATGTCTGCTTCTTAGTACACTAATTAAAGCGTGTTTTTTTAAAAAAATGGTTTTATTAAATTTCTAATCCTTTCCCAGGTGAAAAAAATTGGCGGTGGTGGATTTGGGGAAATCTACGAAGGCCTGGACCTGGTGACGAAGGAGCTGGTCGCCCTAAAGCTCGAATCCGCCAAACAGGCCAAACAAGTGCTCAAGATGGAGGTGGCCGTGCTCAAGAAGCTGCAAGGTAAGCCCCGCAGCCGATCACAACTCGAAAAGCTACGAGCTACGTTTCACTACCCCTGTGTTGAGTGTGGCAATTATAATCTTGGTAAGAACGTGTTCGAATACAACTGAAGTTTCGTTTCGACACAGTCACCGTGAAGATTGAGACATGTGTCCAGGGCCGGATTAAGCCCTCTAGGAGCCCTTAGGCAAAGTGAGTCTCGGGGCTTCCCTTTTCCCTCCCCATCTTCCAAAGCCAGATATTTTAGTATAGATTTTAATTTAATCTCTATATAAGCAATAAATTATAGTAAGCAGTAAATTATAGCAGTAAATAGTAATGGCATTTTATCGAGCTGATATAGTAAACCATTTAGTTTCGGGTTGTTAGAATAATGTTCCAAAATTTAAACAATACTTGATTTTAATCTGAATAAGTTCGAGTACAACGCATTTGGAAATTAAATGAAAACAAAAAATTAAATTGTTCTAAAAGTACCGCAATTTTTTTTTAAATGTCCAATCCTCGTGGTCCCCTAAAGTTGCGGGGCCCACAGGCAGTGGCCTACTTTGCCTATTTAATAATCCGGCTCTGCATTTGTCATACTGGTGCTCGAGTTTTCCTCTTCATAGAAAGTTGCCTCTGGCGTCTTCAGTTAGGTCTCCACGGTGTCTTGAAGCTCTTGGTTGGTCAAAGACTTATTTTCAGCTCTCGTAAATGGTTAAAGTCACCTCCATCTCTCTCTCCAATCACTTTGTCAACTCGCTGAACAAGGTCTTCACAAGCGACAGACTGGGATCTCTTTGTTCATCTTTGTCATGAACATCAGTTCCGACCATCCTCAAATTTCCTGCACCATTATCGCACAACACCATCGTTCAGAAGTGAATTTCTTCTGCGCAATTCCGTTCTGCTTGCAGAAAATCAACGATGCTGCGCAACTCCCCCTTGGCGGGAGAATCAATCATGCCGGCCACGTTAAGGGTCCTACAGCTCAGCTTGGACTAAAGTTTTGGGCTTGACAGTAATATACGCTATGGTGGGGAAGCAGTGCGCAGATCGCCCTACAACGGCTTGGCTAGTCGCAGGTTGAAAAAAAAAACACTTCGGACATTGACTCATAAGACGACGCCTAAATAAGGTTTTTTAAATATATATATGTGAAAATTAGGTTGCAGGAAACAAAATCCCGGCTGTAGCAAACAATAATATAGCAAAATCAATTCTTCCTATTTCGGCCGAAGCCAACAATTCTATAGGAAGGGGGTGGGTGGTTAAATCCCAAACCCGCCTACAGGTAAAAATACTTCATCTAAGGAACACTCCAGGGGGAAATGCACCAAAGATAAAGGAGGAGAAACAGTAGTTAAAACTAAATTATTTATTTAAGAAAACAAAAAACATATAAGTGAAGATATTTACACAGATGAGGTATCTACATATTGGACAAGAGAGAGATTTAGGGTTTAGACATTATTAGTTACTCAGTTAGCGCTATGTTACACTTAAAGAAATATCAACTTACATTACGTTTAAAATATTAGCCATCGCCCATCGCCGCCGTGCTATCAGGGAAGAGACCCCCGTAGCTCGTTACGCTCCGCTCGATCTACCACATGAAGTTACGCAGGGAACACAATTCCTACATATATGAATTACTGGTCGGACTTCACTTTTTATGTGCATGCATTGAATGTTCGTTATTAATCTGTAATGAATCAAAGTTGTGAAGTAATTAATTAATCAAATGCCCGCAGGTAGGGAGCACGTGTGCCGCTTCATCGGGTGCGGGCGCAACGACCGCTTCAACTACGTCGTGATGCAGCTGCAGGGCAAGAACCTGGCCGAGCTGCGGAGGAGCCAGCCCAGGGGCGCCTACAGCCTCAGCACCACCCTCAGGCTGGGCCTGCAGATCCTCAAGGCCATTGAGAGCATTCACGAGGTCGGCTTCCTGCACAGGGACATCAAGCCGGTGAGCACTTGCCTCGACTTTTCTGAAACTTGTTACATTAACAGAATCTGCAAGGTTGTTACAATTAAAGTTCACCTATTGAGAAGGCCCTAAGGTTCGTTTTAGCGCTCCAAACGAGACAAAAGTTCTCTAGAATGTAGCACAAGTGATGCGCCCTGTGAAAACCGAAATAAAAGAAGAAAAAATGTCAAAATGTTCGTCAATATTTGATGCTGCGCCATTATCTGAGGTGATTTTTGCAGATATTTTTATTGCTGTCGAAATTCAGCTCTGAACGTAAAGTCTTCTTTCGGTCAAAAGACAATCAGCTTTTATGCCAGACAGTGCATCACCTCAAAATATTTTCCTTGTTTTTACAGCACGCATCACTTGTCCTACATAGTAGTGAAATTCTAATTGGCATTTCCTGTGACTCTGGAGTCACCATTCTTGTTGTGATATGCGGTTTCGAATGATTACAGCTCTTGTATAACGATAGAAAGTTGCAATAATCGTTCGAAACAAATTTAGATATCTTAATTAAAACCAATAGAAATGTCAAAGTTCTGATGTCACCGTGTAGGTAAGTTACGTCACAATTAAGCGCGCATGTGCAGACGTCTTCAGAACAGACCCAGGAGTCGCAAGGCAACGGCAAATGGTTGCCTTGGTAACGTCTCTGACGCTTGCGCATACACAATCAATGAGACGTGTGCTGATCTACTGTCGCCTCTATTGACATCAATTCCAACAACTCCATATAAAAACACGTTTTAAACAATAAAAACATAAAGAGACAATAAAAAATGATACAAAGACAAAAAATAGTAAATTAAAATGAATAGAATGACTGGAATTTCCGCATCTTGCCTCAAGCGTTCTAGTTTAAAATTTATTTAGCTAATTTTTTTCTCGTCATGGTTTCAAAAAAAATCGTCCGGTTTCCGGATTTTAGAAGTCCGGATTTTTTTATTTTATACTATTGATGTGCACGCAGGCAGGCGTGTAATTAAAAAAAAATCTTAAAATAACAGGAAAGGACAAATAATGACTCGGGCAGAAAATTTGCGCGTTTTAGAAAGAGGGAAAATGACATATAACCGAAGTTTAGTTTAGTTAAGTTAAGTTATATTAACGTCCCGTTTTGAAGCAACACGAGGGCTATAGCCGTATCTTTGCGTCATATAAACGAAGTACTTTGTCAATACAATTGTTACGAACGAATCGGAGCTGTGATGAAACGACGTATAAGGTTTGCCCAACTGAAAAGGAGATACTACAGTTATATGTAAAGAAATTTTAATGACAATATTCTAATTACAGTTCATGTGTAACAGTACAACTATAAATAATCGCCATTGACATTGATACGCTGATAGCAGCGCGTAGGAATGGAGTGAGTGGCTTCAGTGTAGAAACTGCTGGGTCAGGCAAACACCCATTCTTGCCGTCTTTTAATTCTCTGACAGATTCTGGGGCACCCACTGTGCACAAACTTTGCCATAACCTAGCTTTTTGTGGATTATGTCATGCACAGTTCCTTTGCTTACAGACAGTTCAACAGCAATTTCACGTGTGGTGATCCGACGATTCTGCCGTACGAGCTCATCCACAGCCGAAATTGTGACATTGTTGGTCACAACGTGCGCCTGTCCAGGGCGTGGGAAGTCCATGATGTTTACGCGTCCCGCTGACACCACCGGAATATGGTGCACCGTGCGAGACACTGCTCTCCGTACACTTCTTTCATCTTACGATAAATTTGTGAAGCATGCTCCCCTTCTGCGCGAAGAAGTTTGATAACTGCTTTTTGTGCTGATCTGGAGGAATCCATCATGCAACGAACTGCGGAAACAACTCTCCAGAAATGAGGATATTGATGCGAAGCCGTTAACTACGCAGGTGCAACTGGGAATACCACCACGCCATCTATCGGCTAGCACATTAACTCACTGGGATTTGATGCAACGACGATACAGCTAAGGTCTCCTTTTCATTTGGGCACACCTTATATAAACGGTGATTTACTGTATTTAATTCAACCAATAACAATTGAGGGGCGTGTTCTAATGTTTTCCCGTTTCTCTGGTTGCAGTCGAACTTCTCGATGGGTCGCCTCTCCCACAACTGCCGTAACGTGTACATGCTGGACTTCGGGCTGGCGCGGCAGTACGTGACGGCGACCGGGGAGGTGCGCCCGCCCAGGGCGGCGGCGGGGTTCCGGGGCACCGTCCGGTACGCCTCCATCAACGCACACAGGAACAAAGTACGCACTCTCTCTCTCTTACATTCCTCATGGTATACTCAATGTAAGTTTTCATACTCAGAGTAATGTTTTTTATGTTTCAACGTATACAGGGTGATACAAAATTCTATTTTTATTACTGAGCTGCCTTTACTTAACACGTTCACTCCGGCGTTGCAATTCATGTTCCTCTCTCATGGGCGGCTACTCTAAGAGTGCTTTGCTTCATGGGGCGGCGCCCAACCAAAGTGAGATATAAAATTTTACCGCAGTGATAAAAATAGCTTATCTTTATTTTTTTTACCACTATTGCCGTCATGTTTTTGCCAGCACTTTGTTTGAAATGTTTTTAAAAAGTGTATAGAAATAAATAAACAATTATGTTTATAATATTTAATTGTTACGTTTATATTATGAAATTTATTATATAAGCTATGTTTATAATATTGAGTTGAAATAAAATAAAATCTACTTTTTCAATTAATATACGTTAAATGTCCATTATTCTAATTTTCAACTATATGGAAATTTTATCTAGTTATTAAACGAACTAAATTATTATGGTACACACCTCCTGATGAAACATTAACTGCGAGCCACCGGTGGTACGCTCCGCATGATGCGACATATCAGTGCGAGCCACCGGTGGTACGCGCCGCCTGATGAGAGATATCAGTGCGGGCCACCGGTGGTACGCACGCCTGATGCGACATATCAGTGCGAGCCACAGTTGTCTGTGCCGCCTGATGCGACATATCAGTACGAGTCACCGGTGGTATGTGCCGGCTTGAACGTGTTAAATAGCGGAGCTGGCAAGTTTAGCATTTGATATCACATTCATGCACAGTTACATAAGCAATATATGCAGTGCACTCTACAGTCTCTCTTTGCAGGAGATGGGTCGCCACGATGACCTCTGGTCTTTATTCTACATGTTGGTCGAGTTCGTCAACGGTCAGTTGCCCTGGAGAAAGATCAAAGACAAAGAACAAGTAAGAAAGAACTCTCTTAAACACAGTACCCAGATCTGTCTCTCGGTAACGCTCTGACGTCACCAACACTAAAACTCGCCCCATTGCACTGCGAGACATGAAACAGCATTATTTCATTGTTAGAGGACCTAAATCTCAGTTATTTTAAATTTAATAAAATTTTTTTAATGTACCACGTTTTTAAAACGGACTAAAAAGTAAAAAATAATCTCTTCTAGCCCCATACAGACTGATAAACTCCTACAGATTTAAAACGATAAACGTGGGGCGCGTGCAATAGATAATTGATGCATAAATAGTTTATTTAAGTAATTAAAAATTTTATTGCAATGCAAATTATATGAACTGTTGTGTGAGTTTTCTGAACGATAGATGCTCCCTACACTTCTTACTATTAAATATTGCATGCGCCCCACGTTTTTCGTTTTAAATCTGTATGAGTTTATCAGTCTGTATGGGGCTAGAAGAGATTATTTTTTACTTTTTAGTCCGTTTTAAAAACGTTGTATATTTAAAAAATTTTTTATTTAAATAATTATTTTCTGCTTTTTAGTCTTGTGTGTGTGAAATTTTGCAATCGCTTTAAACATCTTGATGAGATTATGACAGAGATATGTGGAAAATTTCAGGTTTATTTTCAGTTTCTCTTCCTCTGATCATAAATAGAAAATTGTTATACCTACCCACCAATAATATATCAGTCTGTATAATTGTTATTTTCATGAAAAATAAAATAAAGAAGCAAGCAAAATAAATTTTATAAGATTTTTATTTCAATATTAAAACCAAATTATCGTCAGATCATTCTTAGTTAGCAATTTTAAATATACGACTCACTAATGCGATGTTCCCCCACTTCTCCCTACGGAATTTCTTGGAATCCAGTTCTACAAACTCAAGATTTCCCCTCCCGCAAACGGTATGCAAAGACGAAAGCCCCTTTTGGACTCTTCATCCAAGCAATCGCTATGCACGAGTGACGCCTGGGCAGCGCCATCTATCGAAACTCTGGGTCGGTACAACACAAAATATTAAATAAAAAATTAACAGACAAGAAAGCGAGTTAATATTGCATTGTCATCTAGTTCTGAGCTATGTTTAAAGTTTTAAGTCTCCAGCTCATCGGGAGCTTAGATTAAAATCGATTGCAAAATTTGTACCGAACAGACGGACAGACAAGAAAGCGAGTTATTAAAAACGTGGTAAAAGAGTAATTGTCGTTCTAATTTCAAATTCAATAACTCTAAAATAGTGAAATAAAATTTTCTGTCGATTGATACAAAATTTATCTCGCTATGATCAAGAGTTCCCGAGAAATTTTAAATTATATTAATCATATATTTCAAATTAATTTCCGTTTCTTAATAGAAAGTAGTAAATTACATCAGTGGTATATCATGCATGTGATATAGTTTGGACGCCACGATGCATCTCATTATTTGTTGCAATCGTGATGATATAATTTGATAATATTTTTGGGCAACGTTCGACAAATAGAGAAGTGCTTTTTTTTTATTAGAATTTCGAAAAAGGATACCTTTGAAATTTTAACTTTTGACTTACGACAAACTGAGAATTTCATAGTTATTGAATTATAATAAAATTGTTAAACAACGAAAAGTACTTCACACGGAATGTTGTTTACCAAGAGGTTTTTTGAATAAAGAAATATGTAAATTAAAAAAAACCATTTCCTTTCATAAAACGTATGTTTATTTTATTTTTTTAAATCAATGTTAAACATTTATCTCGCATATATATCTATTTAAACACGTCAAATTTGACGGGAAATCTCTCGAATGAAGAGGCAATCTACACCCGTCATACCATGACGGGTGATTTTCTAGTTTTCAATATCTATTGTGAAAAAGTATCAACTTCTCAATCAAATCCAACTGACCCATCATGTAAAGATCCTAAATGTACATGCGATATTTCCACCTGGCAACGTGAAAGCGAGCGAGAAACAAACAAAGAAAAATAAATCAAGAGAGCGAAAGATATTCTTGGATGGGAGGGAGGAAAAAATCTTAACACAGTTGGCCTTGTGCCAAAGGACTGCAGACTTTGCAGCCCAAGTTACCGTCAAACTCAATGCGAGGAAATATTGGTTTCGTCTTCGAAGCATCGCGTAGCTGTTGCGCAATGAGCAAATTTTGATGCTTCCGAGGGCTGTTTCTGAGCAGCTCCGACTTGCGTATATCCTGCTTATTGTTGCATTTTCTGTCTTCTTTCTTCGTTTTCGATTTTTTTCCCGCCATTTTTGTTGCTGGTCGAGCTTTCCAAAGAGAAACCAGCCGGAGTGTTCTGCCCTAAACTTTCTCGTATACTTCCCCAAAAAGGTGCCGTTTCCCCTTCCCCCGCGTGACTAAAAAAATTTGAACCTACTGCTATCCAGTATCCAATGACTATCAGAAGGTTTTTCATTATAGTGATTGAAAAATATCTAGGTTAAGAATCAAATTCAAAGAGATGCGTACCGATTTTTCACTGTAGCCGGCTCAAAGACAAACTGACGTAATTCGCTCCATAGCTTTCGCGTGCACAGAAGATTGCTTCTAGTACGCATGCGCGTGGAGTAGCGGATTCTTTTCAAAAGTAAATTGTACAGACCGACAGACAGTCACCCTTTGACGGATTTGGCCCAAAATTTTATACGGACCTACATTCATGATGATAAAACTGTGCACCAAATTTTATCCATCTAGCTATTCAAGTTTTTGAGTTATAGTGTCCGCAGACAGACAGACTTCCCGTAGACTCAGTTTCTTCAAAATTTGATAGAAACCTACAAATTAATTATTGTAAAGTTCACATACCAAATTCCATCCCCGTAGCTCTAATAGTTTTCGAGTTATCGTGTTCACAGACATAATTCCAAAATTGTATTTTTCGGACTCGGGGAGGTCTAAAACGTGGGGATTCGTCAAAATCTCGAGTTCGAATTTTTTGACGATTACAATTCTTTCTCTTGGTATACTTCGTGTACGAGAAAGTAAAAATAAGCTAATGAGATATTTTTTAAAAAATGAAAAAAAATTAAATAATTTCAGGGGTGCTGCAGCTGTGCAGTCCTAATGGACGAGTCGCCTCTGCTCTGTCTTTTCACGAGTATGTGAATGCGATAACTGAGAAACGCATGAAACTAGACTCATGAATTTTACGAGGATGGACCCAAAACAAAAGGTTACAAGGGTAATAAAAAATTATTTATTAACAGTAGACAGAAAATACAAAAGGGAATTAAGAGACATACTTGCCGATCACTTTTGCACACAATCACCACATCTATTTAGGCATTTATCTGAACGCAGGAACAACTCGTTTAACCGGGATCGGCAACAATCACGTCCTGTCCATTGAGCCAGTTCTCGGCAACTGTTTTCACGTCTCTCTCTGAAAAGAACCTTGTTCCTGATAAGTGTTCCTTCAATTACGGAAAAAGGAAATAATCATTGGGCCATCGGAAGTTATCCGACGCAAACGCCCTGGCATTCTCCTGCATGACAATACCCATGCTGCTCGCAAAACTCAAAAATTGCTGCGAAAGTTCAAGTGGGAATCTGGGTCCACCCTCCCACAGTCCAGATTCGGCATCCAGTCTGGGTTCCAAACACTTATCTGGAATAAGGTTCTCTTCAGAGAGTGATGTGGAAACAGTTGCCGAGAACTGGCTCAATGGACAGGACGTGATTTGAGTTAAACGAGTTGTTCCTGCGTTCAGACAAATGCCTAAATAGATTTGGTGTTTGTGTGGAAAAGTGATTGGTAAGTATGTCTCTTAATTCCCTTTTGTATTTTCTGTCTACTGTTAATAAATAATTTTTATTACTCTTGTGACATTTTTTTGGATCCATCCTCGTAGCTTGGAATATTTAAATCAAAATTATAGATCTGGGTTTAAAATTGGACCAGATCGGTCACAGTATAAATTGCAAGGATTGCAAATGTAAATGCGGCCTAATAGGTTGTAGAAGAGTACAGTAGAGTCTTCCTACAACGAAGTCTCCCTACAGCGAATCTCTCCCTATAACGAAATTTTTAATCGGAATGTTAAATAACATTCAAAATATTCTCCATATAACGAAGTGGTTGTCTCCCTATAACGAATTTTTTCAGACCTTTATCTTTTCGATTTTTGTCATTTTTGAAGAAAGTTGCTAATTTCTGTGCAAACAAATCGCTCACATGTGCCTATTTCTGGAACCACTTGCATCGTTCATTTCAGCGATAACACATAACAATAGAATGTTATGTGAAGGGTAATGCAGTTATGGGGATCTGGGTTTCTACAGAGGGAGCAACATTTCTACGGGTCAAGATTCCAAGAATCGGGGTCTAGTGGGGGTGAAAACAGCAAATAGATGTGACAATACGCATTTTATGTTTATCCATACTAGTACATATTATTCTCTAAATTGGTGAATTGTATTCACTTTTGATCATTTTATTTATACAATAAAAATTAGTATAATTTTAACAAATTTATAATAAATATTACTTCATTTTTAATTGAAAGTCATAATTAAATATTTTTGAACTTATCGCACATACTAAAAGGTTTGTTACATTTACTGAAATAACTGCAAAAATCTCTAATCTCCGTATAACGAAATTTTCTCTATAGCGAATTTTTCAACTGGAACCAAGCGATTTCGTTATAGGGAGATTCCACTGTATTAACCATGAATGAAGTCCATTGAGTTCTAACTAAGTATTGAAGCGAGTTTCATTGTTCCCCGCAGGTGGGCCTGATGAAGGAGAAGTACGACCACCGACTCCTCCTGAAGCACCTGCCCTCCGACTTCCGCCAGTTCCTGGACCACATCTACTCCTTGGACTACCAC
>BGPR01007363.1:48822-71743 GCA_013235015.1 Araneus ventricosus | reverse complement strand
GAAGATGGTACATTTGATTAATCATACTTAATCGATAGGTTAAGCGTAATCTTAAAATAATTCGAAAATATAGCGTTGTTGTTAAAGTATAAATAGACGCAAAAGGTCACGCAAGACGAAGAAAACAACGCCAAAATAGGCGTCTGGTACGAAGATTACATGATTTTAAAGAGAGGAAATTGCATCATCGCATGACGAGATTAAGTATCCATCGGAAAAAAAGGGGAATTTCGAACGTCAGACTTGTTGAAACACGATTTCAGCCTGCTGAAGAGACTAAAGTTAATTGTGTTTTAGAGTTTGTACAAATAATTTTACGTTGATTAAATTTTGAGAAGCGTTTTAAAATTAGGAACGTTAATTAATAATTATATATATATATATATATATATATATATATATATATATAAACTTTAAACTGAAGGGTGGTTCGGGGTTCTGGGATCAGGATCGGTAAAGACTGCAGAAATTCTTCGAAAGTCGGCCGACTGAGAACTGCATAGGTAGATTTCCTATGTTAACTCTAACAAAAGAAAAGAAAAAAAGAGAAAAACGATTTTCATTACACAAATACAAACACAGAAGCTCGCACAAAAAAGAAACACCGACTTCCTTAAATAAATAAAAATGCACAAATGATGAGAAAATAATAATAGGTGGAAAAAAGAATCGCTCTTGAATGGAATTTTCACCATCTGACATAGAGGCACGTCAATTCATCAGTTTGATGTTTTAATAATATCTTTTTAACTAAATACAATTTCAGAATTCTAAATAGTCGAAATGGATTCCTTGGATTATTTCCCATGTTTTGGACAATTACGGCGTTTCAAGATTCAGTGGTTCATCTTTTCTTCTTCGAATTTGTAAAAAGCAGAGAATCTGTTTTATAAATTTTTAGTACATAAAATACAGAATATCTTTTTATCTTCTTGCAGAGAAGATTTATAACATAGAAACGAATGACATGTAAGCATTTCTGTTGCTATGTTATTTTTACTTTGTTTAACAGGGAAAGTAATTACTTACAAGAACATTTTTCGTAATTTTGTAATTAGAAGACATTAAATAATAAGCGTATAACGTTGTTTAGATTCCAAGATTTTAATTTAAATTCCCTACAGAGGTTTGGTGCATTATATTTATTCGAATTTAATTAAAGGCTGTGATTAATACTGTAAATAATTATTCTTCTAAAAGCTTGTTGATTTTCATATATTCTTATAAATTATAATCAGTAGATAAAAGTTAAAATTAGATGTGTTTTAATTATTGTTTTACCAGTTTAGCCAACGAATACTAGTTAAAAGATCATTTTTTAATCCTTTTTTACTTTGTCGTATACGAAAGCATACAAAGAGAAAGTATAGTAATCGTTAAAAAATTCGAATTCGAGTCCGAATGAGTCCGAAAAACTGACTTTTGGAATTATGTCTGTCTGTGAACACGATAACTCGAAAACTATTACAGTAGCAATGATGAAATTTGGCATGTGATCTTGACACATAATTTGTACGTTTCTATCAACTTTTGGGCAAAATCCGTCTACGGGAAGTCTGTCTGTCCTCGCTCAAGTGAACACTATAACTCAAAAACTTGAATAGCTTAATATATAAAATTTGGTACACAGTTTTATCACCAGGAATGTAGGTCCTGGGCAAAATCCGTCAACGGGTTGACTGTCTGTATAATAGCATACTTTTGAACGCAATAACTTCTTTAAAAAATTACTTTGATCAATGAAATTTGGTATGTGGCCTTCTTACCGTAATGGTAGATTTGTGTCCAATTTTTGTCTCAATCGGTTGAAAAAAGGGGTTCAAATTGCAAATTTCGTTTTCTTTATCTTACACCCGGCCCTATTGGTAATCACGCCGGCATTTAAATTCCACTTCCGCGTTGGACGACCTTCGGAAGTCGTGATATGACATTTCGCTTACTTTTTTCTCCACTGCGTTAGGGGTTCTTGTTCGTTTCACTGCCTTTTAGCTTATTTTTTTCTCCAGATGTGTTAGGAGCATACGAGAAAGTTTAGGGGAGACCACTCCCGCTGGTTTCTTACATGAACTATAGACGACTTTTGGATAAGTAATTTGTTGTTCTTACGGAATGGATAATGGAAGTTTGCTCCATTAAAGTAGCAACAATGAACAAGAATTCTTTTGAGGTTCTCATGATAAATCGATATATTCTATCTTTCGGGAACTTGGTAATTAAAAACTAAAATTTTGTGAATGCGATTTAGTGATGCATTTTCAAAGTCTCACTCCTTAAAATTATTTTCTCTATCCTGTATAAATAAATCTAAATGCATCTATACTTTAGTATCCAAAAGCAGTTTCTTATAAATAGGCCATGGAAAAGCAAAAAAAGTTTTCGATTCCTTATCACTGATTGATAACAATACTGTCTGGATATTTTGCATAAAAAAATGGGGCGTTAGAGATCGAAGAGTAATTCTGGGATTCAATTTGCGAAGGCATTTCGACGTCTGAAGTCTAAAATAGAACACTTTGATGTATGATGATGCAGTTTCTGTCGAAACTTTAACAGAAGATTCTTTCTTCTTTATATTTGTTCTGTAATGATTTACTTCTTTCAATAAATCTAACGGCGCGGACCATTCTTTATTCCAACCATTCGCTATGTCTAGATTTGAATAATTGTCACTATTCCGAATATTAAAAAAAATGGTATGTCTGCTACTTTGATAGAAAAAAATAAATTAGATGATTACTCCGTATTTACCTTTGCTGAAGAAATAATTATCATGTTTTGAAAAAATAAATTTGTAATAGTAGGTGTTTGCATCACAGGTCAAGCTATCTTTTGTATAATGTTTATAATGGGATCTGTCTGTTACTTTATTTTCTGTGGTCTTATGTTTCTGGAAATGTGACTTGCTTTCTGAGACTTTGGTATTCAGTTCCGATTGCGACAATATATTTGTCGAATTGGCGTTAGGGAACATATATGGCTGATAGATGGGCGAAAGGTACTTAGTGCTTAAATCGATTAATGTTAACCAGCGGGAGTGTCTTCTAAACTTTCTCGTATACTTCCCCAGGAAGGTGCTGTTTCCCCTCCCCCCGCGTGGATAAAAAAATTCGAATCTACTGTTACCCAGAATCATATGACTATCAGAAGGTTTTCCATTATAGTGATTGAAAAATATCTAGGTAAAGAATCAAATTCAAAGAGATGCGTACCGATTTTCCGCTCTTGCCGGCTCAAGGACAAACTGACGTAATTCGCTCCATAGCCTTCGCGTGCACAGAAGATTGCTTCCAGTACGCATGCGCGTGGAGATAGATTCCTTTCAAAAGTAGCCGACAGACAGTCAACCCTTTGACGGATTTGGCCCAAACTTTTATACGGACCTACATTCATGACGATAAAACCGTGTACTAAATTTTATCCATCTATCTATTAAAGTTTTTGAGTTTTGGTGTTCACATGACCGCGGACATACAAACAGACAGACTTCCCGTGGACAGAGTTTGCCCCAAATTTGATAGAAACCTACAAATTATGTTTAAAGACCACATACCAAATTTCATCCCCGTAGCTCTCATAGTTTTTGAGTTATCGTGTTCACGGACAGACATAATTCCAAAATTGTGTTTTTCGGACTCAGGGAGGTCTGAAACGTGGAGATTCGTCAAAATCTGGAGTTCGAATTTTTTGACGTTTACAATTCTTTCTCTTCGTACACGAGAAAGTAAAAAGGGATTGCATTTCCGGAGGAAATGACATTTTTAATTTCGTTCTTAATTTGATGAAGGTGAATGAATGCATCTTTGGTGTAAAAACGGGCTTCTACCTTTCACAGCCACGTTTTGGTACTGCATCAAAGTTTCCATGTGGTGTTAGAAGAAGGCTTCTTCGCAGAAGAGCCCTTTTAATACCAATATAGCAGTTTACTGAAAAATACCAGAAGTCCCCTTTTAGTTTCAATTGATTCACTTCCCCTGGATACATATAAAAATCAGAGCCGCTGAAGAAAGAAGGCGGGTCAGACTTCGGTACTAGGGTTAATTTTCCCTCTCTGTTTCAGTGTCATCTTAAAGTTCAGTAAATTTTTGTTTATTTAATCAAATGGAGCAGAAAATCTCTTGTTGTGCATTTGTGTTATCATTTCATATCTCAGTGTTATTTGTATCTTCAGTGATATTTAATCAGAATAAATATTCTTGTTTTTCATTCACTGTCGGGATTCCACTGGAAATGTGTCTACTGACATTATATTGCCATTGGTACAAAAAATGAATTAAATGTTTTTCTTTTGACCTGAGACTTGGCGGGGAAGCTTGATAAGTGTAACTCTCTTTCACGCGGAGGAAAATAGCGAGTTCCTAACAGCGGCCGTTTTTATTTTCTTGTACACGAAGTATACAAAGAGAAAGTATTGTCATCGTCAAAAAATTCGAACTCGAGATTTTGACGAATCTCCACGTTTCAGACCTCCCTGAGTCCGAAAAATGCAATTTTAGAATTATGTCTGTCTATGTGTCTATGTACACGATAACTCGAAGACAATTAGAGCTACGGGGATGAAATTTGGTATGTGATCTTGACCCATAATTTGTAGGTTTCTATCAAATTTTGGACAAAATCTGTCTACAGGAAGTCTGTCTGTCCTCGTTCATGTGAACACTGTAATTCAAAAACTTGAATATCCAGATCGATATCAACAGTAAGGCCTAGTGGGAAGGTGTCAACTTAGGGGTTGAAGAGCTCCAGTCTACAAAAACCGATGAAGATCTGCCGTGTATGTTGGTCTAGTGCTCGTCAAATCTGACTTCTTGGATCAAACGCCCTCCTGCTGGTGTGGTGCGAAAGTTTGGAGAGGAGCTGCTAGTTTCGTCCCCCTGATCTAACCGCGGCTCAAAATTGCGAAGTCCGTCCCAAAACAGCCCTCATGATTAAACCAGTGGGAGTGGCCTCCCCTAAACTTCCTCGTATACTTCTCAAACATTTGTCATTTCCCTTCCCCCTGCGTGGATAAAAAATTCGAACCTACTGTAACACAGAATGCAGTGACTCTCAGAAGGTTTTTCATTGTAGATTATAGTGATAGTAAAATATTTAGGTGAAGAATCATATTCCAAGAGATGCGTACGTATTAAAACTTAGCAATATTTATTTTTTTATCAAACTCTAGCAATGCAAGCTCAGCGTGCGGAGGACAAACGGAGCAAATTACCTCGTTCCATTACTGCAGAATAGCTTGCGCATGCGCAGAGATTGCGTCCACTACGCAAGTAAAACAAGGAAGAAGTGACGTAATCCATCCACGTGCACACAGATTGCTACGCATGCGTATGGAGAATCGGATTAGAAAAAATAATTATGCAATTTGAACGCCTTTTTCTTAACCAATTGAAACGAAATTTGGGCGCAGATCTATAATTAATGTTAGCTACCATCATTCCAATTTTTATTTATCTAAGCCAAAGGGTTGAGGAAATGTAATTTTTACAAGTATGCGATTATACAAACCGACAGACAGTCAACCCTTTGACGGATTTGGCCCAAAATTTTATATGGACCTAACTTCATGAAGATAAACTAAATTTTATCCATCTAGCTATTCAAGTTTTTGAGTTATAGTGTTCACATGACTTCGGACATACAGACAGACAGACTTCCCGTTGACGGATTTTGTCCAAAATTTAATAGAAACTTACAAATTATGTTTAAAGACCACATACCAAATTTCATCTCTGTAGCTCTAATAGTTTTCGAGTTATCGTGTTCACAGACAGACATAACTCCAAAAATGTGTTTTTCGGACTCAGGGAGGTCTAAAACGTGGAGATTCGTCAAAATCTCGAGTTCGAATTTTTTGACGATTACAATACTTTCTCTTTGCATTCTTCGTATACGAGAAAGTAAAAAGGGACGCTAATATAACTGAACTAAAGGTCTTTACTGATTATCAGCATACAGATGCGGTTACCGAATTTTGTAAAGGAAATATTAAAATAAAATCTTTAAAAATAAATTTAAAGAAAACCAATCTTTATGCAAAGAATAAAAAGCTGTGTTGAAATTCAGCAGATAAAGTTTGCTACTAAATACTTCTGGGTCACTCTGCAAAATGTACTTGATAATTTTAAGGCGTGTTTTGTTTCCGTCCTAAATTTTTTGAAGAATTGTAACGAACTAGAAAATAGGGGGCACCCGGGTTTGAACCGGGGACCTCTCGATCTGCAGTCGAATGCTCTACCACTGAGCTATACCCCCGCACGTCTAAAAACTAGCAGTTTCAAAAGCTAACGGTAATTCAGGAATGTTATCGAAGAAGACACGCGTTTCTGCTTCCAAAGACATTATTAGTGCTCTTATCAAAACGAAAGTGTTGATAAGTGTTTGGTAAAAGAGAAGACGATGCAGGTTTCAGATAACAAATCAAATAGGGCAGATTTTTTTTGGTTTATCTGTTAATCCTTATTTTCTGAAATTTTGGCGTAAACTTGCATCCCTCCATAGTGATCTAATGGGGTGTCGGGAAAGTAAAAAAAAATATGACGCTTTTCGTGGTAAAGTTAAACGCTTATAGCTCCGCAATCAAATAACATATAGAGCTGGTTTTAGTTTAATTTCACAGAGAAGAGAGTGGACATTGAAGATTGCGAAAAGAATTTTAGAATTTTGAATTACAGTTTAGCCACAGTCGAGTTGCAAAGTTGTGGAAAATCACGAAGAATTTTTATGACGTCACAGCGACCGAGCGCGCGCACGCAGTGGCCAACCTATATTCCCACGCTTTTTCATACGTAAATGTCTGGCGGTCACAGTAAGTTACGAGACAAAGTCATAAGATATTTTCGAGTTAGTTTACACCCCTCAATCCCAGCGGCCGTTTCGCAGAGACAGCCTCCCGTCGAATTTTTTTATTGCCAAACAGATGGATGATAAGGTTAGCTGATATTTATATTTTCATATTTCTCTGATTCCGCAGCGATATTTCATGCCTCATTTGAAAATAATTTGTTCATTTGATTATACTAAAAATAAAATAAACATGCAGTGTCTTTAAAAATATATTATCCGATTTTTGTGTGAGTATTACTGATATTGTATGAAAATGAAGCACCCTGTGGACTGTCTATTCAAAGTATGAAATACAGTGCGTCTGGTTAATAGGTTATCAAAGTGCTATTTTAAAGAATTGCAGCTGAAACTCGTCATGTATTTCAGTTTCATTGAAAAAGGAAATTTCTGAAGATTCTTTGCAGGTTAGTTAAGGTCAGTGAGAACACAACTAATGGCTGAGTATCAAAATGATTATTGATCTCTTGTCACAAATATCATTTGAAGAATTTTCGAATCAACTGCTGCAGAGGTATGTTTTCATTTCATCCAAAAAGCGAAAATTTTAATGAACACAATCACCTCGTAAAAATGTAAATTAGTCTCATATCTAGAGGCCATGGAGGCCAGGATGTGGTTTTCCCATGCAGACTGTCCAGTGGCGGTTTTTTGCACAGGTGTTAGAGGCACTCGCTTCGTGCCTCGAGAATCTAGGGGGCCTCAAAACCTACTCGACGTTTGTAGTTCTAATCCATAACGAATTTGCGACATTGCTTAAGGTAGAGAAAACCTCAAAGCAATTTTACGCCTGTTGACTCATGCTCACAAAATCCGCCACTGAGACTGCCAAACAGTATACAAGTGCTACAAGAAAGCGACTAAAAAGCCGTTGTCAGTACTAACTAGCGGGAGTTGTCTGCCCTAAACTATCTAGTATACTCCTAACACATGTAGAGAAAAAATAAGCTAAAAGGCAGTGAAACTAAGAAGAACCCCAAACGCAGTGGGGGGAAAAATAAGCGAAACGTCATAACATGATTTCCGAAGGTCTTCCAACGCGCATGTGGAATTAGGAGCCGGCGTGTTTACCAGTAGGGATGAGTGTAAGATAAAGAAAACTAAATTTGCAATTTGAACGCCTTTTTTTAACCGATTGACACAAAAATTCGACACAAATCTACCATTAAGGTAATAAGGCCACATACTAAATTCAATTTGTCAAAGTTATTTTTTAAAGAAGTTATTGCGTTCAAAAGTATGCGATTATGCAGACAGACAGACAGCCAATCCTTTGACTGATTAGGTCCAAAATTTGATACAAACCTACATTCCTGATGATAAAAATGTATACCAAATTTTATCCACCTAACTATTTAAGTTTGTGAGTTATCGCGTTCACATGAACATGAACATACAGGCAGAATGACTTCCCGTGTACAGAATTTGCCCAAAAATTGATAGAAATCTAAAAATTATGTGTAAAGACCACATACCGAATTTCATCCATGTAGATTTAATAGATTTTTAGCTATCGTGTTCACAGACAATTAATCATATCTTGTTCCCTGAGTATAAACTATTGCTTTTGGTTAAATTTAGCCGGGCGTGGAAACCAGCTAATCTAAGCAGCAGGAAATTCAGCGCTTGTCTTTCTTTTGTTTCAATGGAAGAATCCTGTATCTTTCATTTTTGTATTTCTTATATATATATATATATTCATGTTTGTAAAGACTTTCTACACTTTTATATTCGCCATTGTAAAACTGTTTTAATATTTTCGAAGCTTAATTGTTAGGTTATTGATTAATAAAGACATTACCAGGTGCCACCTTACCACCTGGTAATGTCTTTCAGTTTGAATTGATTGCACGATTCCATAATATTTATAATTATAAATTATAAATTAAGGACTAAAAAGTAGAAAATAATTTTTAAAAAGTTCTACTTTTTAAAAAACCAATAAAAATGTGTTTTAAAAATCTGTTTTTATTATATTTATTTATTAAAAAAACCTTTAAATACTTCGTCAGAAATTTTTTTGTCAGTTTATACAATGCTTGGGTATTTGATATAATGATTTCAGAAAGTTTGAAAACATCTATAGCTAACCCTTCCTAAGAATTCTATATAATGTCTGAATTTCTTGATTTACCGGTAACAAATGAATAAACTTTCTCCGAAAATAATATTGTTCACTTAAACTCAGTTAAAAATTAATTGATTTCCAGATTTATACAAAACAGTTTATTTGAAAAAAGACTTTATAATATAATACAGTTTTATAAAACGAATTATCGACTCATAATACATAGTTTCTGCTAAGAATAAAAAAAATCGAATAAATTGTATTTTAAAATCCAGTGGGCATCAGGCAATTTCTGTTAACACTAAGTCTTTTGTCATTTTAAATAATATTTTATTTACTTATTTTTTTGCTTTATATTTTCCTTGATAACGTAAGATTGCTTGTATATATGCAAGTTTGTTTTATAACATCTTCTTGCATAATTTTATTTTCGCTCCTTGCACAGTTGTGCTTTTCGTTTTCTTACATTAGAACGTTAACTTTTAATTTTTTATTAGTTTTTAAACTTTGTCGAATTTATTTAATATCGCTTTCTATTTACATCAGAATTATTTGTTTCCGCTTGTATTATTATTATATTAATTTAAATGACATTGAAGTTTTTTTTGAATTTATGATATGTTTATTTAATTTTACTTAAATCATTTATTATATAACTTGTTATTGAATATAAATTAGTTACAAATTTATGCAACAATGTGTCAGAAAATACTCATGCCTGAAACAGCACTGTACACAATGTGATGATTTTTTTAAAATTTCCCTTTGAATTTCTACAGTCCATAGTTTTAATTTTCAGTGCCTTCTGCACCTCTCACCTACTTGGAGCTGTTCTCTAGAGCTAAAAGCAGGAATAAAATTATCTTGATCATTTCACCGTGCATCACTAGTATCAGGGTTCTCGACCAGGTGGCTGTCTATCAAATGATTGCAGCAGACGAGACCAAACAACCCTTACTCGCTTCCTTAGTGGGCATATCAGAAGTTTGACTTTCTCTGATAATTCTAAGTGTTTTGGGATCTGGCCAAAATGTACTGCAGAACAGGCCACATCTGATCATATTCTTGCATGCCTGGGGCTTTCCAAACAGGATCTTGTTTCTAATCCTCTATTGACTTTGGATTTCTTTAGGGTGCAAAGGCTCATGGACATGATATAGCTCTGCTGATCTTCGGGGATCATCATCAACAACAATAATTCGAAATTATTTAGAAGAAACTTAAAGTACTACTTAAGCTTTAAACTTTACTTAAAGTAGAATGAATTCCTTCTTGTGTGTCTTAAAGTTGAAAATAGTTTGTTATTAGTTGCTAATTGTAAATAAATATGGAAGGTTTTCAAAACACGTAGAAGAAAAAATTCAGTTTCGCGCCTATCAAAGTAAATACGGAGACCCTAACGGGCACAATGATCAACTTGGCGTGGTAAAAGACATTCCCATAGACGCCTATAATGGGATTGGTTTTTATGCTGACTGCATTATATCGGAACTTTATCATATCACAGCATATTTTTTATTAGCACATATGAAGATCCAAAATAATTAGTCACAAGGCTACATTTTTTTTTTATGTTGGCAAAGTACGTTTTAACAACAATCGCTACACTCTTTATTATCTGAAGTGCCATTTTCTGGGGCAATGCACCTAATTGTAAACATTCTCAACATATTTAATATTCAAGAATAGTTTTAGCTGAAACTGAAAAAAGAAGTTTCGAAACATTTTATCACTCTTTATTAAAGGTTATTGATTACCAATGCAAGTAGCGGTGAAAGGGTCTCTTCGCAATCATTTTAATAATTTTAATTTTTGAAACTGGCTGGAAAAACTCCGCATCCGTGAAATGCGAATTAAACTGCGTATAATTAATCATTAATTAAAATTCGGGAAAAATTAAGAATCTCCATTTAGCTTGTCCTTCAAACTATTATTTTAATGATGTTGCACTCAAGAAAACGTGTTCTCTTTTTCGAAGCGAGATAGATTTAAGTAGTTCGAAATAACCTAGTGAATGGGATAAGAGCTCGCAAAAAATCGTAATTACCTTAAATTATTCAAAAAGTTAATTAAGTAGATACTTATGTTAAGACCCGAATAAAAGCTTTCGAACGCATAATGCATTTTTGGCAGGAAGCTCGATAAGGTGAAGAAGACAATGGACAGAAGCTCAATATTTTCAAACAGTTTTACAGCTAATGAGTTTCTTCCAAAGAAAATTACTTGAAAGGAATGTAAACTGGATACTTTATGCACACATTTTGAAGGATGTTTTTCTAAAAATGGGGATATCATAAACTGTTAAAGTTAAATGATTGATTTTAATATTCATGGATTTTATAATCACCTCTTTCCGTCAACTTTTAATGAAAAGGTTGTCCCTGTGAGTAATACGGAAATGGGTTTATTTAGGGTTCTCGTTTATGATTCTGAATTAATATGCTGTAGATTGACCATTATGAAAATTTCGAAGAACTGCTCGCGTACCGTTAACTAAATTAGAAATAAAGCGTTTTATAATAAATGCTTGCGTATTTCTGCTTTTGACTGTAAAGATAGGTATTAAAAATATGCAAAAGAGAAAAGGCTTAAAATGAATAAGGATGCATTCAACGCACTTAAGGAGTACCGAAATTGAAGTGATATTCTTCAGGCTTAAAATTCCAAACTCTGCTATTTATGCTTTACACTGCATGCTTTTATTTAAGTTGCCTTTTTCCTCTTGCAATAAATTGACATTTTTTATCGGTTTTTATTCTCTTCCTGGTGTAGTAGAGTTCATTAGTTTTGCACAATTACGTATTCCCGATGACACTATAAAATTTTAATATTTTAAAAATTTAATTATTATTATATATATTAATTTTAATTCATTTTGGTACCATGCGAGAGGTTCCGTCTTGGATGTAGAAATATTTGGAATAGATATAGAAATATTTGGAATAGAAAAGTGAATATAGAAAAATTTGATTACGGGATTATATAATATTTATAATGGGTGAAATAAAATTAAGACTAAAAGAAAGAGAATAATAAAAATAAATGTTTTTGAAAACACGCTTT
The DNA here is from genome assembly GCA_013235015.1 of Araneus ventricosus. NCBI lineage: Eukaryota > Metazoa > Arthropoda > Arachnida > Araneae > Araneidae > Araneus > Araneus ventricosus. Next base: position 59,775 of record BGPR01007363.1, on the reverse strand, counting down.
TATCAGTGTACTAAAAAATAACAGTTTTTCTATTAAAACACAAATGTGTTTTGCACTGAGATCAATACTACAAGGAACTAGGCAAGGCGGCAGTTATTATTTATGCTTACAGTAATTATAAGTCGATCAATGTAAAATTACATTAATATTATATTATGAACTAATTATTCTATGTTTCGACATTAAATTCGTTTTTACATCCGAAGGTGTCTCAAATACGAGATTACAATAAAAAGTATTTATGTGGAGAAATTGAATCTTCCTGTCTTTTAACATTTAAAATTATTTTAATGAAGCCGTTTTTGTAACGCTGAAGAAAGAGTTGGATATTTTATTATCTTTTATTATATAAAAGCAAATGTACTTTAAAATAGAAATATCGGGTATTTAAATAATGAATGTGATGACATTCTGTCCAGAATGTGGGGAAAAAATAGAAAAATGGTAAAGAAATACTGTTTATAAAAAATTCTCGAAACTTGAAGAAACTTTTTTAAAAGTGTTTGGTCTAATTATTTTTGCATATAAGAATCCAATTACGTTCGGCCATAAAAAATGAAGGATTCAGTAATAACTTATTCCCGTGGAAAAACAATTCTTTTTTTAAAAAATTTATCTGCGAACTTTTTATGAACTGTGTTTAAATAGAAAAGCAGAAAATGACAGCATTTAAATACACAAGGAGGATTTGTTTCAAATAGATGATTGGGCAAAAAAAAAAAGATTTTTTTTTCTTTATTCTTAAGAACTAATTGACTTTTTTTCCTTTTCAGTTATTCAATCGTAGTTGAATGCATTGATTCTGCTTTTTAGTTTTCTTTTTATATATTTTTATCGACTGGAGTTTGGAAAATTGTAGATATGGTAATAGAAGAAAAGTAAAAAAAAGAATAAATAAATTAAATAAGAAACTCATATGCTCGAGGACTTTTATGATTAGTATAGAATGTTTTTTCATCGATTCCTCAAGTAATGAGACGTTCAAGTTAATTCAGTTTTTTTCTCGTTTCTAGCCTGAGCTGGAAGTATTCGGATATTGTAGTTTCTTACATAAAAAGCAATCAAGCAAATCCAGAAATCCAAGTCTGCTAAATAGTAAATTGATTTTAGCGACTTTTTTTTAATCAATGGAGGAAAAAAATGGAGTTGAATCTTCGCTTAGGAAAAAAAAGCCACTCAAACGATTGAAATAAATTCTTATCCTCATAATCTGTGCGACTTCCTCTGTTTTGTTAACAACTTTTCTTTCCCCCACCCAGATTCACTAAAAGAATGAAATTCATTTATATTTGTATAAAATATCTTTGTTGCAAACTATTGCTACATTATAGCCAGGTTTGTTTCTGAAACTTAATTAATATTTTAACTCATATCGAGTTAATATATACATTTTTTCAAGTGAGTTGTACTACTTGTATAACGGAATTCTTTTTTTAATAATGTTGCCACTTTTGTTCTCATCATTTTCGAATGACAACAGTGACGGCTCCTTATCTCAGAAATAAGCAGTGCTGCAAAAATTTTCGTTAGTACTGTACTGGGTTTTCCTAATTGAAGACGTTCGAGCAATGTTCTAATCCGGTATTACGCGACCTGTATTTTTATATTCAGTTTTTCGCTCAGCGAAAGCTGAGAAAATATGAAGTCTTGAAGATCAGCAAGATTAATTTTTTCTTACCTCTTATAATAATGAGATTGATCACTCCTGAATAATATCTCACAGGCCAGTAACCGAAAATGTGTTTAATATTCAATAGGTGATTCTAATAGATTTTTGGATGCTGAGTTCAGGAAAAATAGTCAAAAAATTCTACCATGTACCATTTTTTCCACAAATTGAAAATTTTCATTTTCGTAGCCATCAATCCATTGTGTTATAATATACTAAAATAGGGAACAGCATTTAGTGTCATAAGTCGTCGTTACTTGCGAAAACAGGAGAGTTTTAGGGCAGTCTGCGATGCAAATAAAAAAAACAATTTTCAAGTAATAATATGTCCAGAAAAACTTTTGTTTGGACGGAATTTACTTCAAAATGGCTCTTATTCGTCGAGAGACTACGTTAAAAATCGCCATGATTCACCACTGGTTATCGTGAAAAGAATTCCAGAAACATCTGGTGTGACTGGAAATGAGTCAGTTGATGAATCTCTTCTGTAGAAGAATTGCGAAAGTGGTCAAAAGGTTCGAAAGAGTTTGGATTCCCTATGATCTGGAGGGCACCTAAAAATCATAATAACGTCTGCTACTTCTGTTCATGCAACGTTCAGGGGAGCAATTTAATTAATAAGAGAAATTTTTTAGTCGAATCTCCCATCGGCAATGCGCCTTGTTCCTATTATCTCAGAAATACCTGTACCTAAACCTTCTGAGAAACTAGAAGACATTCTTCAAGACTCTGAAAAAGAATGTCAGGCTTATGATAAGGACTTTCACTGTGTTTTAGATAGCAGCGAGCCCCAACCTTCTTCCCAGCAGGAATTGGATGATTTAGTCAGAGATTTGGGCCTTTCTAAAGATTCTGCAGAACTTTAGGGCTAAAGGAAAATAATTTATTGGCTCCTGGTACCTCTTTCTCATGAAAGAGTTTTCGTTCAATACTCTTCTCAAGATAGTGCCTTGGCTTACTGTAGAAATGCCCCTGGATTGGTGGAGATGTGTAGAGTGGAGGCTCTTTATTGACTCGTCAAAAAAGCCTCGAAGCAGTGCCATTAGGACATTTTGTGTACCTGAAAGAATGCTACGAGAATTTAGCCTTGATTCTCGCCAAATTCAAATACAAAGATAGTGGATGGACGATATGCTGTGATCTAAAAGTGCTTTCCATGCTTCTTGGACAACAAGCAGGATATACCAAGTATCCGTGTGTGAATGGGACAGTCAGGATATGAAAAATCACTAGATCAAAAAGGAGAGGCCGCATAGGAGAGCATTAATACCTGGAAACACAAATACAGTAGAGGAATGTTTGGTTCATCCCAGTAAAGTCCTCTTGCCTCGAATTCTCAACAAGCTTGGCTTGATGAAACAATTTGTTACGGCTCTATCAAAAGAAAGAAAATGCTTTAAATACAATGGCAACAAGTTTCCAGGGCTGTCGGAAGCAAAAATAAAGGAATGTGTTTTCGTAGGTCCAGATATTCGGAAACTTTGTAAAGACGATGCGTTTGAAAGTGAAATGGGAAATAAGGGGAAAAGAGGCATGGAGAGCTTTTAAGGAAGTCGTCAAAGAATTCCTCGGGAACTTTAAGGACCCCCAACTTTAAATATATCGTGGAAAACATGCTAACGAAATTCAAAGATTTGTGTTGTTCCATAAGTTTGAAAATGCTTTTCTTAAATTCGCATTTGGACTACTTTCCCGAAACTCTTGGTGCTAGTAGTGAAGAACTATCAAGGAGATGGAGGGTAGATACCAAGGCAGGTGGAACGTCAATATGATGGCGGACTACTGTTGGATGCTGCACAGGGAAGACCCTAATACTGCTGAAAGAGACAAAATGCAAAAGGACCCCAGTAGCACAAAGATATTGTACGATATTGAACAATATTCACAATATTGTATAAAATTGAAAAATATCATATAATATTATATAATATCTTACAATATTTTACAATATCGGGCAACATTGTGTGCTACCCGGGGAGCTCTCAGGGGAAAAGGAAAAGACAGCATAAGGAGCTATGAATGCCAGGATGTATTAACAATGGTAACTGCTCTTATTAATGCAATTTAGCAAATCATTTCCAATTGTTTGATAAATAATAAATTTGTAAATAAAACATTTAAAAATATTCCGTAAAGAACTAGTTTTTGCCAGAATATGTAAAATAGTCTTTTACCCCCATATATTCAAGCCCATTTTGTGAAAAGTCCTTACGTTACCGCCAAAAATGGATGCCATATTTGAAATCAGCTTGCCAAACAATATAAAAATAAGCCATTCTATTGCAAACACTTTTTCATGACTCAAATTTTCCAGGCCTGTGTATAGAAAATTATCTACATCCTCCTTTCCGAAGAGTGACCTTCTAACAAAAGAATAAATAAATAGGAATACTGAATAAATGAGACATGTTTCTTTCCATTCAACATGAAGCGAAACAGAAATCCATAAACAACACAAGAGAGAAATTGAAAAGAAAAATAAAACGAGGAATCGAAGATAAAATTTTGGATGGGAGTGAATAAAAGTAGAAGGGAAAAAAAGAGCAACTTTTCTCTCTTAGTTGGCACCGCGCCAACCAAAGCTGGTCTCACTGCAGGGTTTCACCTTCAATTCAAAGGGAGAAAGGGTTTCATTTTTTCACCCGATTCATCGCTCAGCTGTGCGCAGTAGGCGAATTTTGATACTTACGAGGGCAATCAGCTTTGCAGCTGTAACTTGTGCCTCTCTTACTTGTTGATTCATTTTCTATGTCCTTTTCACGTCTTTATTACTTCCCCATTTTCATTGATCATCGAACTCTGAGTGGGAAAGTAAGCAAAAAAGAATCAAAACTAAAATACAAGCTTTTAAAATAATTTCAGGGGTGCTGCAGCTCTAATGGATAAGCCGCCACTGAATAACAATGATATTATTTCTGAAAATATAAGATTTGAACTTTTTGATTAAGTTATAAATTATTAAATTTAACTTGCATTTTAATATTATTATTACTATTGTATTTGGTTGGGGATTTAATATGTTTAAGTATATATCCTCAAAACGATATGTCTGCTAAATATCCCACCGAATATATGTGGGATTTGTAGCAGATATAAGAACTATGCCAGGGATGAGGAACCTGTGGCCTCCTTGCGTTTCTTATACGGTTTCACCAGTCATTGGCAATTTGCATTGAAATATGTAATTGTCTGCAATATAATAATAATTACAGAAAAATAACCCTTAAGATTCTACTTGTGCGGCCTTATGTCAACTGCTGAAATATATCGAGGCTTTTCAATGCAAAAAGTTTCCCCACCCCTGAAATAAGCGTTCTGAAATGAATAACTTAACCCTTAAAAGCCCAATTTTTAAAAAAAATTAATTTAAATTGTTTTTGACTTTCATTTCTTGAATGAAACATGAGAAAAATACGTTAAAAAATACTATTTTGTTGTAAGTACGGTTTATGGTTGAAAAACAGTTTGTAACCAACTAATAGCACTGGGCTTTATCTCAGAAAAAAATTTCCTCTTTAAAATTCTATAATGTTAAACATAGATGAATTTCAATAAATAATTATACAGATCAAGAATTTCCTCCAACATTATAGAATAAAAATCGGTATTCTCAAGGGTATAAATAAAGCTAAAAAGATGCAGCTTCAAGTGAAAAACATCAATTTGTTTAAATTTTTTTTTAAGAATTCAGGCTGCCATCTAAATGTTGTAAATTGATTTAATAAAAAATCAACATATATCCTATTTCCAGCAACAGGCATTAGAGTTTCAGTTATTTCTCAAGATTTTAGGAGTCAAAATTGGGTATGTTTCTTAAAGGCATCACTGGGCCGCCTTTAAGGGGTATTAAACATTTGCAACACTTACTGCATTTAGATAGTCCATCAATTAAAGTTTCGCGATATTCACCGATTGGAGAGAATCATGTTTGTCTAAATTAAGAACTACACTAGGACTCCGAAATTATGCATTTAAAAGCTTTAAAATATTCAGTTATCGAAGTCTTTTCTTCGAGAAATTCGGAGTTTTCCTGAAACCTTGACCAACCTCGATTTACATTTTAATGTCCTTTTAACATTTCGACTATATTAATTTTAGCTCCTTTTACGATGAGATAATATTTGTGCAGGCTGTCCAACAAATCGAGACTTTTCAAGGTCGGAATCTAAACACATTTACAGCTATTTATTTTCTAGCAATAAAACGCCTTCCGCACACAGGCAATGTTCGTGAAGTTTTCAAAATTTCAGTTCTTGTTCAATTGCCATCTCAGTATTGATAGTGAAGAGCCAATTCCTCAAAAAGGCCCAAAGCAGTTTTTTACACTTACCAAATTAGGAGAAAATTCATAATTATGACACTATTCTTTTTGAATGCTAAGCCATATATGAAAAGAAAATATGTGAAATGAATTATTATTCTTTTACAATTTCGGGTAGAATATTGAAAAATGTTTGTGTCCGTTATTTAATCAGATGACACAAATAATAATAAAAACAGGTTTAGAAGTGTCATTAATTATTATTGATTGAATAGAAAGAATTGACTACTTGAATATAATAGAATGATATCGAGAAGACTATTTTAATAGTTGTGATGTTACCCCAAGTATCGTATTGTCAATTTCACTTGCCCCTCAGCATTACATTAAGTAACCAGATTGACCTGATCAGGCTAAACTCATCCGAGTTTTTATCTTTACCGCTCATTTGCTCCAGTTCTGAAAGAAATCTTCCGGATATTTCCGAATTTGGATATAAATAATATAAAAGAAATTTTCATCTAGAATTTATTATTAAAATAAATGCTGCATGAGAAATATCTCTCCTAACATTATATTCCTATTATTATACATTTACATTTATTTCTTACAACATTAATAAAAAAGGCTATCTTGCTTAACTGCATAATGGCAGTTTAATGTTTTTATTATTAATTTCTATTATTATTAATCGAAGTTTATTAAATTCTATTGTCTTTTTGTTTTATTTATTAGTGTCTATTCCGTGTAGCCTCGAGTTTTTAGATGACTTGGATATTTCCGTTCCTTGACTTTTCATTGCGGCATCTCGCCTTTCTCCAATACTTTTAAGCGTTTCGAATTGAAATTCAGGAGGCCTGATAACTTTATCTAATGCAATTCGCATTTTCTTACTCCGTCTATTTATAAATACCGCATTTATTTTGAACTAACGAACATGGGCATTTTTAAGAAAGCTCTGAACAATATCAGTGGTGCTGAACAATCTCTTTCGTATTGATAAGGGCTTGGATGATAGCGTGCATAAAGCAAAGAGCGGGATTTCACTGATAACGAGTTTGTGTTTGCCTTATCATCTGACACTACAGACGAGCTAGTGAGCGGGGGTATAGCTCAGTGGTAGAGCATTCGACTGCAGATCGAGAGGTCCCCGGTTCAAACCCGGGTGCCTCCTGGTGGCAATTTTTTAACTTCACGTTCATTGTTTTGAATTTAATGTCAATGCGATTGACATGTACAAGCCTAGAAAATACCCGCCTGCTGTTATATGAGTTGTACAGCGGTTAGGTCCATTTTTTTTATCTTTTCTGATTTTTGTAAATTTTAATGGAATTAATAATATATTTTTTAGTTATTAAAGGATTTACTCGTTGCTTCATTATAAGACTTCATATACTTTTGCTTATTGAATTAATAAACCAAATATTCTAAAAATTATTCTATTAAAAACATCGATTTTCTCAATTTTTTTCTGAACTTAACCTCATTGCCTTCTGGACGACTCATATCTCGTATATTAATTTCGCAAATTTGTCCTGGGAAGGGCGCTTAAATGGATTTAATATTATTACAAGTTCAAAATTATGCGAAATTATATTGTTCTATAGAGACTGACAACTCGGAATATACTTTGAAAGGGCACCCCAGTAAACTTAATACCCAAATTGTATCATTGTGTATTTGAGTTACCTTGTTCACATGCAATTGGGCAGATAGGCACATAAATAAAATTTGATTTTTTTTTCGAACTAGGCGATGTTTAAAATGTAGTTAATATATTCCTTTTACTAGGTTTTATGGTGAGAGAGACATTTCTTTCTTTTGAATCTCCATAATATTATTGGATTTCTATTATTAAAAAAGTTCAGAAATCAACTACAGTAAAGCACCGTTTATATGTTTCTCATTTATGCGTCGTTTCATCACAGACCCGAATCATTCGTTTCTATTGTAATAAATACGATACTTCGTTTCGGTTTCACGTCTTTTCATTTATAAGTCGTTTGACGTCAGTCCCTTCAAAGACGTATAAACGGAGTTTCACTGTATATAGTGTAAAAGAAAGTTATGTATTCTGTTGTCAGAATCACGTTCTAGACATCTCTGGTAGTTATATAAAAGTTCAAACTTTTTACTTTCTCGTATACGAAGAGAAAGAATTGTAATCGTCAAAAAATTCCTAATTCTAAAACTCCACATTTTAGACCTCCCGGAGTCCGAAAAACTCAAATTTGAAATTATGTCGATAACTCGAAAACTATTAGAGCTACGGGGATGAAATTTGGTATGTGGTCTTTAAACATAATTTGTAGGTTTCTTTCAAATTTTGGTCAAAATCCGTCTGCGGGAAGTCTGTCTGTCTGCGATCTTATGAACACTATAACTCAAAAACTTGAATAGCTAGATGAATAAAATTTGGTACATAGTTTTATCATCATTATCAATGTCGGTCCGTATCAAATTTTGGACCAATTGATTGTCTGTCAGTCTGTATAATTACATATTTTTATTCGCAATAACTTCTTAACAAATTACTTAGATAAATGAAATTTGATGTGTGGCCTTCTTACCTTAATTGTAGATTTGTGTCCAATTTTTGTGCCAATTGGTTAAAAAAAGGAGTTCAAAGTGCATAATTAATTTTTCTAATCCGATTCTCCATGCTCAAGCGCACTGGTAGCAATCTCTGTGGACGCGGAAGCTATTGAGCGAATTGCGCCATTTTGTCCTTGAGCCAGCAAGATTGGAACCTAGCAGTGTGTGATAGATGCGTTTTAATCGGTACGCATCTCTTTGAATTTGATTCCTTACATAAATATTTTATAATCACACTATAATCTACAATGAAAAGCCTTCTGATAGTCATTGGATTCTGAGTTACAGTAGGTTCGAATTTTTTTATCCACGCAGGGAAAGGGGAAACAGCATCTTTTTGGGGAAGTATACGAAAGGAAGTATACGAAGTATAAGAAAGTTTAGGGGAGACCACTCCCGCTGGTTACTTTTTATTTCGTTTTCCCATTCGATTTTCGACCTCATTGTTTGCCTAGTGAATTTCCAGCTGCTTAAGTCACTGTTTTGGTATCTCAGTTTTATACACCCATCTGTCAGACTGTGGCACCAACAGATGGGCGTATGAAGTTGAGATACCAAAACAGTGACCATCTGTCAGGCTGTGGCACCAACAGATGTATAAAAGACGCAGTTCCACAAATTTCACACACACCGTCGCTTTTTCTTGTGTTTGTTCTTTCAGGTGTCCATTATCAGCATGCATGAAGCATGCATTAGCGCTATGCATTTGAGCATGCATTTGAAGACATCAGATGAAGAAGATTTAAAAACCATCCGAGGGCTGCGCTGTAGGCGTGGCGGTTATTGCGAAAATAATCGGTTTTTGGTTATTCAGGTTTCCTCACCTTCGGTTTCACCTGGTGGTTATAACCGCTCAAAATAACCGGTTTTGAAATAACTGGTCTTCCGTTTTCTTATATACAGACCGTTTATAGACAAATTTTTTTATTAATATTGTTTTCACAGGAAATCAATCCATTGACCAATATTTATCTGTTTATATAAAGACTCTTTCAGTAATTCTCCAACCAACAGACGCCTCGAGGAAGCCGTTGTCGTTGATTTGATTGCCCTAAGATGATGAAATTTAAAGCTTCATAACTTAGTAAATTTTAGTCTAATCGAACCTAAAACCGAGTTTATCTTCCAATCCTGTTTTTTAACCCTGTTATTGGATTTTAAAAATATAACCGGGCAAAAAAAATAACCTAGAAAACCGGTAGGTGTTTCCCATCCCTACTGCGATGGTCTTGGCTTCGGGACCTGAGGGTTCTATGTTCGAGACCCGGTTCCACTAAACTTCCTCCTTGTATTTGGTCCTGGTTCATGTTAAATATGAGGTCGTGGGTGAAACCTCATCTCGCTGGTTTATTGAAGACGTTTGGGGTGGGACGACGCACCTCCCTCCAAGCTTCCGCATGGATTGGTGAGGAAGCTTGGAGGGGGTGTCAGCTCAGGTGTCGTCCGTGTCATCTGATCACGTTGCGAAGTTAGATTCAAGTTCAAGATTGCGAGGTCCGTCCCAAAATAACTGTACTGTTGCTTCAAAACGGACGTTAATATAACTAAACTAAACTTTAAACCTTCCAAGAAACCTCCCGTGTTCCTTGTCCAGTTTGTTTTCAGGCACAACAGTTCGTTAACTTTCTGTGTATTCTTTTTATGGGAGAAAGAAAAAGGAGGAGTAAAACAAGAAAGAGATAAGAGAGGACGTAAAACAGTGAAATTTTTCCGTCATGTTATGCAGTATGTAAAGTGAATACGTCTTCTGAACTTCAGTGTCCGGACTAGGTGGGAGGGGCACTGGAAGAAATATTTTAAAGTAAATAATCAAATAGTCAATTATTAATGTAATGTAACTATATAAATAATACAATGAATTAGTTAATTATTAAAAATAAATAAATAAATAACTTTTCATTTGTTTTTACTGTTTTTCGTGCCGGTTGTAAGTAAAAGTTGAAAATTTTTCATAAGCTAACTTTTCAATAATTAAATGTAGTTAATCTCTTTCTTCTTAGCGTGAACTATTACTAATAAGCATAAAATGGAGCAATCGAAATCACATATCTCAAATACGGGTTTTCTTTCAATCAATCAATCTTTTGCAATCCGGAATTGTTTTTGTAGCAGAACCGAAGAGCCGGAAATGGGATCCGGTCGAAAATCCCGGATAATCCGTGGCAGCTCTTCACTTTAAATTTTTAAATTAAATTTAATTAAACTCTTTAAATATGACCTATTTACATATACGTAAGCTCCGAACATTTCATTCAAAAATGGGGCAATTTTTTAATGCCCCACAAACAGTCTGCATTCGGGACTGTCCTGATTAATACTGGACGCCTAGTCATTTTAATAATATGGCATAATAATTGAGATTATTAAAATCCTCTAATTAGTACCTTAGCATTCTTTACGTATTTCCTAAATCATTCGGATTTGTATC